>JACXGJ010002715.1:0-62004 GCA_016801105.1 Esox niger | reverse complement strand
TCCCCGGGCTACTGCGCCCTCTGCCGTATAGAATAATAACTTCACGCGTTTACACGCGCGCTCAGTCGTTTTTGTCAGTCGACTGAAGCAGTCGTCTGAGCGCGTATACTGACGCTACACCTAAACGTGTATAGAAGCGCCTATACCTGGGTGCTTACACGTATACACGTATACACGGTTGCATACGCGTATAGACGCAAACGCGGTCACATTGGCGGTTGTATACACGTTAGGTCGTTTCTATAGCTTGTTAAAGTCACTGTCCACCCGCCATACACACACACACACACACACACACACACACACACACACACACACACACACACACACACGTTCTATTTTGGTCCTGGCAGATATGTACATTTGTGATAGATATTTTTTAAATAATAATAATAATAATAATAATAATAATAATACATTTGATGAATTACAATCTTCACTACTATTTCAGTATTTTAATTACTGTAAAAATTCTGAATGTATGCAATTTCAATAACATTGTACTTACTAGAGGTGTCGAAGTGGTCGTGGAGAGTTCTGGAACCGGTGCTCTCTGCTGCCTTCTCAAACGCACGCCCAAAGAAACTATCGGAAGGGGAGACAGATCGAAACAAACAGAATATATAAAAACAGCATGTTTGTTTTCCAACATAATGTACACTGAAAACGTGTGAGGTTGCATCAGTGAAGGACTCACTTCTTTTTGTCTGAGGTGTCAGACTCCGGGGGGATGCCCAGAACGAGGACCGTTCCCTTCTCCACGTCCATGGGAGCAGCCATGATCAAGGGCAGCAGTTTACAGCGCTTGTTTCTGGTCTACAAACAAGCATAGGCAGGCATGAGAAGGACCAACGGAGAATCTAAAATGGTCATTTTCATTTAAAACAAACTGAAAAGGGCAAGAGCCTGGCAGGGCCCAGGAAACTCAGGGGAAATGGAGTAAAGTAAGATACTTACAGAGCAGACAAAGGCTTTTAGCAGGTACTTGCAGAGCAAAGTCAAAGCCATGGGCTTGGAAAACAGCTTCACGTCAGGAGTGCCCTGAACAGAGAAGAGGATTTTAGCATGCACACACACAACCGCACGCCCACACGCACGGACGCAGCACTAACCTCCAAGAGGTAGCAGTAGAGGAAAGGTCCCTGTGACAGTATGAGGTTGGTACAGATACAGCTGGCTACAGTCTGTTGTATGGCCATCAGCTTCTTCTTAGCCAGGTCAATGCCCCCATGGAGACGCTCAAGGTTACTCCTACAAAGCAAAACAAGGACAGCACATTAAACTGCTTTGCAATGGATAACTTTTTGCAAACAACTGTTGAGGAACGAAGTCACAATACTGTTAAAAATCCTCATAACAATTAGGAAAGTGTAGAAACAGTACATGAAACCCTCATTCAATGAGGCGTGTGTGTGTGCGTGCACGCTACCGAGACAGGCAGTCTAGGGCCTTGATGAAGTTGTCTCCGGGGCTCCCGTCCTTCTCAGTGTTCTCCAGCAGGGCGGCAGCAGCGTGCACCACATCACTGGCCAGGAATCGGTTGTTGAAGCCAAAGTGAACCCCAAACGTCTGAATACGGATGTCCTTCATGCTACAGGGACAGGCAACAGCGATGACCAATTAAATACACCAACAGGAAGCAGCATATTTTATTCATGACACACAAAACCTAACTAACGTGACTTTAGATCCTGGGGGCCATTTCCAGGTATGACCAGAGACACACCCATATTTGTTGGAGGATTCCTCGATGACCTCTCGCAGGTTCTCTTTGATTGACATGTCCATGGAGTTGAACTTCTGTTTCACCTGCTTAAGGGGCAGACTGGACAAACAAAACACACACTGACAAGGCTTTCGAACAACACATAATAAAATACTAAAATATAATACAGCATATGATAAAGAACCGGTGACCAGAAAAGACAACAAATATTCAATATTCACAGTAGTTAATTGATAAGCAGTTAAACATATCCAGGCACATTAGTTCTGAATGTCCCAAGTGGCCAATGCTTATTGGAGATTCTAATTGACAGCCAGAAAAGGGAGAAGCCATACCCCATGTCAGCGAGGAACTCCTGGAGTTTCTTCTGACCGTGCATGGACCACAGCTTGAAGTGGCAGGAGGAGTAACTGGAGTTACAAATACTCTCATACAGAGACCAGTGCTGATACATGGCCAGACGCAGACTGAGACACAGAGTCAAGGTTTAATCCAGAGAGAGCAGAAGACGGGGGGGGGGCGGCGGACACGGGGCCGGGAGAGTCTAACCTCTTCTGATTGGCCAGTAAAGGATACTCATACTCAAAGGAAATCCTCATGCAGTCGATGGAAAGCGAATTCTCCTCATCCTCATTCCGGTGGTTGTGACGAGAGACATGGCGCTGTAGAGTAGCTATGTCGGTAACATACTTCATACTGGAGGTAGAGGACACAGGAAAAACCCAGACGTCAGCGCTGATTACACTTCGAAACCAGCTGCTCTCTTTTCAGAACTGGATCAGATTTTAGGGTTAATGACAGAGAGTAAAAGTTAAAATGTTCTTACTGAGTGATTTTATCATGCACCCACTGGTCAGTCAGCCCAATGACAGCCCACCTGTTGAAACATTGCTTTTTATAAGTGCTGTGTAATTATGATTACCCGCCATTTGAGATAAATACTGCTTTCATAATCAGGGTAGGAAACATAATTTCAGGTTGACCAAAAAGTTTCACCTCAAAATAAATGACAAATGACAGAAAATAATGATGACTGTGCAAACAGTACATTTGCTGTTTGCTTGTCATACACTAGCCAATCCAGCAACATTTTGCTCAAATCCTGTCACCACTTCTTAGAAAATAAATGTTTCTTCTTTGCTTTGACAGGGTTAGGGCCAATCATCAGATAGGGTTTGCGGGTGTTACTTCTACCGCTGCTGGCCATTTTATCCTGGCCGCCACATTTCTGCTCTCAAGCTAGCTAGAGAGAAGGTAAAATGTTTATCTCCGTCCATATGTACAGTAGAGCAACACCACTTGTTTTGCAATACGCCGATAGATTTTGAGCCAACACTCTTGCCACCCAACCAAGCAATATGCTCATATGTGGTTGAATGTCCAATCAGAGAGAGTCAGAGAAACCTTCTTTTGACTAATGACTACCTGCCACAGATCCAGGTAGTTTTGGCAAATCTATGAGCCAGAGCCAAAGCCAAAACTGACCCGTATCTGGCGGGTAGCAGCGGTTAATGTCCTACCCTGTTCATAAAGAACTGTAAATTACTGACCACAGCATATCTTTGGTGTCCTTGGTCAGCACCCAAGCCAGTTCAAATATCATCATTGCAGCCTGACAAAATAAAATGATAATATTAGTATTTTATGAAAGTTAAATATAAACCAGTCTTAATCAACACACATTCCATACTTACTGAAGTCCCATGGTATTCATACTGCTCATAGTCAAACAGGATCTCACGTCTAAAATGAAATAGTTTAAATGTCACCATCAGCACAATGTCATTAGACTGTTAATACTTTGAAACTCTTCTTAAGAAATGTCACCTTCTTGCCTCCCACTCTCGCTTGGCTCGCTGTCGTTCAATCCTTCTTTCCACTGCTCCCTAAAACATGAGTACACATTAACATAACTATCAACAAAAACCATGCATTCTTCAGGAAGGAGAAATACATGACAAGGTTCCACTGTTTAAAGGTTTTGAGTGAATTAAGCTGGGATAGGATTATATCACAAATCCAATTAATGGATCACAGCTCCAGACATTAAACGGCGGTTTTCCCAATTTGAAAAAATATATTTGTAGACACACACAGGAAAGGACACACATTCACTACATGTGACTGTGTAGGCTGGTTTTGAAGTAGGATATGACAACCACACAACATTTACAGGACAACTTACATAGGCTAAGCTAAAATCTACAGACCGTTGTTAAAGTAAATGAAAATTCTGGCCAGAATAAGCCCAGAGCTCATGGCTGAGCAACACTGGACCGACATTGACATGAGACAGAAGGCCACCATCACCAAAACATTAGAAACTCTCTGAACTCCAGCAGAACTGGGTGTGATACAGCACTCTATACACTCTGCTCACAAATGCGCAAAGTGTTTATTTATGTATGTTAAAAAAAAAGCTGCCTACCTCTTCATATCGCCTTCGTTTCCCCGAAGGCTCAGAGTCACCATCGCTCTCATTTCCAGAGTCCTCACCACTCTCTTCTTCATCACGGAAGATGTCATCATAGGAGGGCACTCCAAGGTCATCATCCTGCTTTATCATCAGCTTCACCTGCAGGTGGTGGGAGATAGAGCTCAGATCACTGGTTGTACTGGCCACTCTTCATCAGGCTAACAACTTCTATTCTTTATCTATCCATATTTTTCCAACTGCTACTTACGTTAGTTCAAGCGCACTTGTACCACTGATATTGCCTTATCACTTCTGAACGAACTGTATATTGACTCTGTACTGCATTTGTATTTCATTCAAACTCTACTTCATTTTATATTTTGTACCCTGCGTACTCTATGTGTAATTTTATGTTGTCCTGCACATCTGCGTTGTCTTGGCCAGGTCCCCATTGCAAATAAGAATCTGTTCTCAATAAGCCTACCTGGTTAAATAAAAATAAAAAGGCAACCACTCATGTCCCAGATGCAACTATTCCCTAGGCAGTGCGCTTATTCATCATTTGGGACATCCATTGCATTGACGGCTTACCTGGGTATCATTGTAGACGTTGACTACATCCACAGGTCTGTGTGTATCACAGATGAAGAAGATGGAGTCCTCTTCTGGCTGCAAGGTCTCCAGGAGATCAACATTAGCCCCACAGTTGACCAGGACAAAATAGCGGAACTGAAGAAAAAAAGAGAGGAAAAAAATACACCAGTGTTGAATATTTTTAGTCTTTAGTACAATAATCAAAGTAATTCTAATTATCACATTACTTGTTCCTTGTGCTCTAGGAATGCAGTTCCGAGGTCTTGCCATCCTGTCACTGGTACCAAGGTGTACTGGACCTGGTCACAGTGAAACAGTGCCTGTGTAGGTGGGGGTGGGGTGGACAATGTAATCAGGAAACATATGAATTAGAAAACCACACAGCAGACTACATGACAACTTTGTTAGCACGAGACAGAGTCGTTGACTTACCTGTAAGATCTTACATGCGCAGAGTGCATCGATATCCAATGACACCAGGAGGGCAACTCTCTGAAAGTAATGAAGAAAATATCAGTAGTACTGGCAGAAAATCGTAAAGGTAAACATCGTCTTTAAGTGAAATAATTCACTTATAGATATTAATTAGCTGACTAATGTCAGTTAGCCAATACGGTGATATTACTTACATTGTTCCTGCAAACGTTAGGTATCGACTGTAGCTAGTTTAGTATTTTAGCTAACAGTGTACTAGGGAACAGAAAAATGACCATACTCTCATTTTCTTAAACTCTCACCTGGTTCACGACAACATCATAGAATTCCTTCCTTATGTCCGTAATAAACATTTCACCATATATTCGTGAGTCTGTAAGGAAACTGAAAAACAATAAAAACAAATGACGTTACGGTCACTTAGCTGCTCCAGTTGGAGCCAGACGGGTTTTTGTTGTATTTCCTTATTGGAAATATGGCGCCAAAACTCCCAACTCTTAAAGATCCAATAAATTACTTTACTTTATAGTTACGTGTAAAACTGACCAATAGGAATTGCATGCCTGAGGCTCCTATCCACCCAGTTCTTTAAACCAATCACGTATGACAGAATCCTGGATTGAGAATTTTGATTCGTGTATAGCTTTGTTTGGTTATATACGTCATGTCCTGCTGTCATCGTGGCTAAGCGGAAGACAACATAAGAGTTTCAGCTGTGTGACGGATAATAACAACTCTGTTTTATTATTGCTTTATTTTATATATTTAAATATAATCCGGTTTGGTAGTGCTACTTTTCATCATGGTAAGTGTTTAGCTAATGACTATTGATCACGGTTGTTTATTGCAGACTGAACTAATCACATCATATCAGAATTCACTAGAAAATAGCTAGTTAGCTTAGCTGAATATATTAGCCTTTCAGCTTAAAGATGCACTGTCACTGTCTGATTAAAAACTAAAATACATCCAAATAGTTATCTACCTACCTTACTCAGTGGCTTACATATGAATCGTACAACTTGAAATTGTATGATAGGGTGTCCTTTGACACAGTTAACGTATGATGATGTCGTTTGATCTAACAAACAACAACAGTGACAAGAACTTGTATATTTGTATAATTCGGATGTATTTTCAACAGACCTTTTAGTAACCTTTTGTGTATTTATTTTCACATTAAACAACGTCCACAGTTTTCCTTCAACATGTTTGACCACCCAATCCCACGGGCTTTCCAAAATCGCTTCTCCACTCAATACCGTTGCTACTCTGTGTCCATGTTGGCGGGTCCCAACGACCGGTCTGATGTTGAGAAAGGAGGAAAAAGTAAGTACGTAATCTAGCTATATGATCAAATAACTAAAATCAGATCATGTAACTATACCAGAAAATACTATAAGGACTTTTACACCAGGCCTTGCCCGAGTGGTTAGATTATTCTTTTCGTTATTTAGAGGTGATATATCAAGTGGCCATTTATGTGGGACAACATTTCCTCAAATCAATCAATCAATCAATCAAATTTATTTTATAAAGCCCTTTTTACATCAGCAGTTGTCACAAAGTGCTTTCACCAAACACCCGGCTTTAAACCCCAGAGAGCAAACAACAATAGTGATAACTTCAGTGGCTAGGAAAAACTCCCTAAGAGAGCCGAAATTTAGGAAGAAACGTATTTCCTGTTGCCTTGTAATTACTTACAATTAGGCATGCACTTGAATTTGTCTATTTCACGCATGTACAAGGTTTATTATACACTTTGTGTGAATTGGGATTTTTTCCTGTTCTGTGAGTGTTTTTTATTACTCAAATTGCTTTTGTTTTCTGTTCATAGTTATAATGCCACCATCTGCACTAGACCAACTAAGTAAGTGTTATCTTTATTAAGATTTTGCAAGCTGAGTTCTATTCACAATAACAGTTAAACTATTTGAACCCTTCACAATTTTTGCTCACAGGTAGACTTAACATCACCTACCCAATGCTGTTCAAACTGACCAACAAGAACTCAGACAGAATGACACACTGTGGTGTCTTGGAGTTTGTAGCAGATGAGGGGATTTGTTACCTTCCTCACTGGGTAAGTTGGGTGTTTTTATTTCTTGTTATCCTTTTTACGGGTACAGTTTGAATAACCAAAGCATATATCATTTCCTTTATTGCTGTTTTCTTTCTAAGGACACTTTAATTAAAACCACTCTGACAAATTATCCTAATTTGGGGACATTTGTCTTGAACATTGGAGTTCCAAAATAGAATAAATAAACTCCTCAGCAATTTATTGAAAAAAAATATTTACAGGGAAGGTAATTTTAAAGACCATTATTGAACAATGTAGCATTACAAGTTGTTTTTAGGCAGGAATTGACATTGCGTTTATGAGGTTTACTCACTCCACAATATAAGCCATGATCATTAATATCATGTTCCCTTATGTGTAGAGAACCTGTGGTGACTTGGGAGAATTTGTGTTTCCTCTGTAGATGATGCAGAACCTCTTGCTAGAGGAAGGGGGTCTAGTCCAGGTGGAGAGTGTTAACCTTATGGTGGCCACATATTCCAAGTTCCAGCCCCAGAGCCCAGACTTCCTGGATATCACTAACCCAAAAGCTGTGTATGTACAGTGATAAACCTTATCTGTTTGCACCTTTTAAAGCTGTAATCATCAGCTTCTACATACATATTTGGATTTAATTATATAAAATGCTATACAGTGCCCTCTAATTATAGCATCAGTAAGAATCAGATCCCACCTAGCATATCGTCGGGTCAATGGCTCAGTACTTTTGACTCACTCAATTACTTATTGCATTCAGAGGATATGTGACAAAATGCTTAACACAAGTGCTTCATTTAATTAGGTGGACTAGGTATGAAATGACTTTCTAAATGGTTTAACCAATTAAATACACTGAATTAGGGTGCTCCAATTCTATAGTTTCACTACTTAGTATTTGTTTGATAGAAATGTCTAATTTGTCAAGTGTAAAACCAAAAGAGAAACAATCTTACTGTATATAATTAAGGAGGGCACTGTGCACCAATTGATTCTTGAAGAATATAAAAAACATGTAGCTTTGTCCAACTCTCCTTCATCCCAACATTTACTGACTTTGCTTTCTTGTCTCAGGTTAGAAAATGCCTTAAGAAACTTTGCCTGTTTAACCACAGGAGATGTTATTGCAATTAACTACAATGAAAAGGTAACTAAACTATTTCTTGGTTTACAGTTGCAAATATGTACACACAGTCCACAAACAAGGCAATACTGTCATTGAATTTGTCTTGGCACCAGAATGTTGCTTCTAACTTTAAGATGCATTTGTGCCTGCCCTGTTATATTTCTAACCTCTTTCTTTTTTCTCCACCGATTTCAGATCTATGAACTGCGAGTGATGGAGACTAAGCCAGACAAGGCTGTGTCTATTATTGAATGTGATATGAATGTAAGATCTTCTGTACCATTATAGCAACATGTTGGTGATGGAGATGCTTTTTAAATCAATTGTTGTTGTTGTTGTCTTAGGTGGACTTTGATGCTCCACTGGGTTACAAAGAACCAGAGAGACGTTACAAAGTACCAGAGGAACCCACAGTAAGAACCACAGTTTTAGTTCTTCAGTGTTGTCAGTCTTAATACTGTAAATTGTGATTACCTCTAAATCACTCATAACAGGAGGAGGAAGGAGACCCCGGCACTTGGACTGACATGGACATGAGATTCAGAGTGAGATTATGTTTAGCGATTTGTTTTCTTTCTGCTGTTCATTCACATGGTTCACATTCACTTCCATTTATGTGTAGCTTATGCACATTCATTCTCTGTTAAAACTATTAGTTAACCTATGATTACTGTCTACAGGCCTTCACTGGTTCTGGCAATCGTCTGGATGGCAAAAAGAAGGGCATTGAACCCAGCCCCGTTCCCATTGATCCAAGTGACATTAAAAGGTTAGGAAGTATAACAAAGGCAAATCAATGTACATTTTTCAGGTGCACAGACTACAGCCTGTGTTAGGGTAGGGTCTCATCATGCTCCTGTTGAATGCTATGTGGACATCAACAGTGCTTTACTTGGGACTACTGTCTGGAGCATCATACCAGCAGCTAGTCTTTTGAGGAAATTGGTAGTTGAGAAACAGCTTTTAGTTAGCCACATTGCTTTGAAGTAACCTTCCTTATGCCAGGTGTCTATGACCCCCATATGTTGTACACTGACTTGGAAAAAGACAGCTCCTGCATCGACACCTTTGCCAGGTCAGCTCTGGTCTTTACTTCTAACGCTTCCCTGTCCCCAACAGAGGCATTCCTAACTATGAGTATAAAGTCGGAAGGATCACGTTCATCAGAAACTCAAGGCCTCAGCCCAGGAAAACTGCAGAGGATGTAAGTACTCAGGACAAATAAGGAACATGCAAAACTGCTCCAAACCTTTCGTGCGAATATTAAAATCAGAATGCATCAAAACATGATGAAATTGAATATTAGTTTAGTTATATCAGATAATAGATGGAATTGAGGTTAAATTACATTGGTTAGTTGTTGATACCCGATTAAAGCTACCTGCGGAAAACATCTTAGTCAGTGGCTGGTTGTGTATACATGGGCATCGTTTAGCAGTTTCCAATAAAGCATTGAAAACAGTGGTTTGATGCCATCACTTTCCAATCCAAACAATACTTGGATCAAATTTACAGGTACAGTTTCTGTTCTGTTTCCTGTATGTAGCAGCACACTGACAAATTAGCCGTATAGATGACAACATGGAATCCATGTTTGGTTTTGATTTGGACCAGGATGGTAGCTCCAAACAAGCCCTTTATTTACTGATAAAAGCCTATCCAACCCAGCAGAATAAATCAGCTTTAAAAAGCACAGCAATTGAGTACTAAGCCGACGTGCAATTGCTATGCAGTATACTAAGACTGAATGTGACTGTTTAAATAACTTTATTTGCTGTAATATTCTGAACGGTACAGGGCTCATTTTGTGGAGATGGTTACATTTGATTACAGTGAGCTGAAACTGATCTTGTGACTTGTTTTCAGGAGGATTCTGAATTCATTGCCTTCTCTGGAGAGGGACAGTCACTACGCAAGAAAGGTGGCAGAAAGCCTTGATGCACTACAGTATTAAACTGAGGCTGATTGACAGTACACATTACCAATACAAACACACCCAGCAGTTAGAACCAATAAAGACAAGTTATGAAAAGAGCTGGGTTCCTTTTTCTGCAGGAACAAAGTTCCAGTTGGTTAACATGTTACATCACTTTTAAGAATCTGAGTGATGTTTGGACTGCAGTTCACATTGTTGTACCATTTTGATACATAATGGGAAAATCATGAGTTTGTGTTTTAGTTATTGTTAAAGGTGGATTTGGATAGATTTTCTTGGAATATAACAGAATTCGGATATTGGAACCCTGTTGGCTTTGAAACATGTTTGACAGTGATAATGAAGGGTTCTTAACTGCTTTTTCATTTATTTATAAACTCTAAAATAAAGTACAGCATTTTGAAGTCTCTTTTCGGTCCTCAAGTTATTTGTAAATGGAATTACCTCTCTAAATTGCAGGGGATAAATTGGGCAGGAGCTAGAATTTTGTAGATGTTTCAGGTTCTGTTGGGTTTTATAACGGAAGTAGGTGGGCGGGACTTCTGTTTTGTCTTGCCTTGTGGTGTAGTAGGTCACCCTGTGTTGAAAAACAAGATTACGCCGATGGTTGATTCTGGATCAATGTGGAGGGTAATGTACTAAATACATATATTGTGTATAAAATGTTGGTGACCGTTCATGATTAAAGGCCCGATTGACCAATATAGCCCATTCCAGTGAGTTAATTTGCGCTACAACCGAATGCTGTTCCAAGTCTAATTTGCACTACAGCACGCTAACCCCAAACGCAATTTAATTGGACATGAACATCAGTTCGGTAACGACTTTCTTGAGTTTCCTGATCCTCGGTGCTTGAAAATCTTGACATATAACAACGAATAATACAGACATTTTCCCATAATGTTAAAAGCGAACTGAAGAGACATCGACGTAATTTGTTCAAACGATTGCTACGTCCTGCAATATGCCGCAAGAAATGTCACGTGTATTGTATACCTATATTATCTATCAGGATGGATTCAAAAAGTTTCCAAACTTGAATCCCAGAGCAGTAGCCTAAAATTGCAGTCTATGTATAAAATGTGTTTTACGTATATAAATATGTATTTTTGAATGTACGGGTAACTATTCGCTTCCTAGCCACCCCGTAGCTGTGATGACTACTGGAGTGAGTTCAGACACTGCCAAAGCCTTTGGAACCGTTTTCATAACTACTATGCCTACGGCACATCCCCCTCCTGCGGGCAGTGGAAGGAAGACTACTACATGTGTAGAGAGTGGGAGAAGAACCCAGGCCCAGACACCAAGGTACAGTTTAGCACTCCACTTCTGCTACGATGGGGAAACAGCTTTAACAACAGTCCTGCAATCACTGGCTATCCTGAAATGTTGGCTCCCATACAGTGGGCTACCTTTTTAATACCTTTATTTTGAAAGACATGTCTTACACTGTTCCTAAACCAACTATGTCTGCCCCTTACCCCAGGAGACACTACAGCAGAGTGAGAGAAAAAGAGAGGCAGACAAGAAGAAGTTCACCCCTGTATGGGACCTGAGACGAGACCCACCCACAGACTGGCACATGCCCCTTAACCAGGGCTCGCCTCAGGACACCCAGTCCTAACCACCTCCATAGTCCACTCTGCTATGGCCCATACATGGGTAAATCAATATAATTGTGACATCTGAGATAGGCTTCATAACTAAAACAGAACTTGTCTTTCAACTCAACTGTGAAGATTGTGGCTTAAGAATCTTGGTTCTGGTGCTTTTCACACCTATCTGTTACTTCACATTTTCTTATAAAGGCAGTTGTTTATGGTGTGTTTTAACCAATGTATTCCATCTGAGTATGTCCTCGTTGTTGGGTATGAAGGCTTTTGGCCTGGCTAATATGCTTTTAAAACTATGTTTTGTGCTTTTAGTACTGGGCTTGGCAAAGCCTGCTCTACTGGACCAGGGGTACTCTGGCATTGATGGTATCTTTCCAGAGGTGTTCAATCCATTGCATGGAATATTCTACTGCTATACAATTACTGTTTCACTGAGTTCAATAAGACAATTATTCATTGTGACATTGTTTTGTGTATTCTTTCCACATATTATACAAAATAAGAAGTGTGTGTACTTTGTATACTGGGAAAATGTATTTTGGCCAACTGCTAAAAGGATCAGATGACTGCCAGGCTAGCTGAATGAGTGACCGCTCACTAAGTACAGCACAGGTTGCATTTGATTGAATGTTTCAGAATGTAAAAACACACTGAACACATCTCTAGAAAGAAAGTGACCTATATGATGCAAAAGTGGGAACAGATTCCCAACATGCTGAAACCGTACATGTGCAGCAGATGTGAGAGGCAGTGGGCCAGATTCCAAACATGCTGAAACAGTACATGTGCAGCAGATGTGAGAGGCAGTGGGCCAGATTCCAAACATGCTGAAACAGTACATGTGCAGCAGATGTGAGAGGCAGTGGGCCAAATTCCAAACATGCTGAAACAGTACATGTGCAGCAGATGTGAGAGCCAGTGGGCCAAATTCCAAACATGCTGAAACAGTACATGTGCAGCAGATGTGAGAGGCAGTAAGCCAGATTCCAAACATGCTGAAACAGTACATGTGCAGCAGATGGCAGTGATCTAGACTGCTGGATCATCCTTGGCGGTAGGCAAAGGAATCTTTAGCAAATTATACAGTTTATAATGACAGTTAATATATAAGGAGCAGATAAGCCGGTATGACAATCAATCTGCTTGTTATGTAATTCTTGCACTATGCTGTCAGAATGCACACATTTAAATTTGCTTCAAGCAAAGTTCTTGGCATTGTACTGGCTGCCCACATTTTATCATGACTTATTTCACAGGATACAATATCAACCATGTGTTATACAGGTTAAATGCATATGAATAAGTGGTTCTTTATTTCAAAGCAAGGTATGTTTCTCACACTAAAATGTGACTTTGTTTATTTCTGATTCCAATGTTCTGCTTTCATTGATTTGCATTTTATAACTTGTAATGTGCAATTTATTGTATTGTACTTTACAAATAAAACGTTTTCCGGTAATGTATTGAGGGTAAACTGAAACATGTCCGTGATGAAGCAGTCGTCAATACAGTGAATGTGACAGGGGAGGAGTCCACTGTTCAGTAAGGGGCTGAATTCCCCGAACACTTCAGATGAAATCACTAATGCTGCTCTGGATGTTGGTCTAAGCAAGCACTTGTCTGTTCATCTTCTCAACATGTTTATGAAGTCCATTCACATCACGGAGAGACACCACAATGTCAATATCTCACTGGGTGTAGACTTTGGTGATGTTGTGGTATTTGCCTTCTGGTGCCTCATACTGGGCCTTGGGTGGTGAGTAGCTGGGTCCCTGGTGGTTGAAAGGGAAGAGTAGAGGGTCTGGCCTCAGTGCTGCCAAGTAGAGCTCCTCTGACTCCAGACGTAGCTGCTCCAGTGCCTCACTTTGGGCTTCCACTGCCATGCCTATGGCCTCCATCTCAGTTTGGTGCTGGGTCTGCTCATAGCAGGGACAACAGGAAATACATTAAAAATTAGCAGAGGAATTGGATATACAATACCACTTAAGTTTGGACACACCACTCATTCATGGTTATTTCAGTTTTTATTACTTTATTTCTACTATTTTAATAGTGAAGACAATACTATGAAATAACTCATGGAATCATGTAGTTACCAAACAAATATATCAAAATACATTTCATATTGTAGATTGTTCAGAGTAACCACACTTGATGCTTTGCACAATGCATTCTCTAAATCACCTTCATGATACTCTCAACCACCTTTTTGGTTACTACATGACTGCATGTGTTATTTCATAGTTTTGATGTCTTCGCTATTCTACAATGTGGAATATAGTAAAAATTATGAAATTCACTTGAGTGTGTTGTTTTGTCCCAACGTTTGACTGCTACTGAATATAAATGAACACAAATGTCTGCTCACTCCTTCCATACCCACTTCTAACAGAAGTGTAGTGATACAAACAAAACGTTGACCAAACGTTACAGAACCAAATGTACCTGTTTGTAGCGGGACCACTCTTTCAGCAGTAGAGCTCGCCGTTCACTTTCCTCAAAGGAAAGCTGAGGAAAACTGCGCACTCTAGGGAATATTAACAGATAAGAGACGGTTGGATGTGGAGTGAAACCACAGTGAGTACTTGTTTACGTTTGTGCCCCCTTCAATAGTATTTAAACATAGTAACTAGTGTTGTGTGCCATACCTTGTCTCATCCATGCATTTTGCTGGGGATACAAAGTCTTCTATGGGAATAAGCTCAGGTGGAACCTTCTCCAGCTTTTTCAATTTCTTCTTCAGTCTTTCTTTTACCATCTGCTCTCTACGGGGATCTACTTTCTTTTTCTTCTTGGGCTCCGCTCTGTTAAGTGTAGAAATAGGGAGAATAAATGAGAGTTGAACTTGTAGTACAAACAAAACAAATGGTGCCTATATCATGCTTCCTGATTCCTGTAGATGTGTATCACTCTCACATTGTGTTGGAATTTTGTCCAACTCTTCTATAAAGAACTGCTTGGACAAGCAGAGACATGAATAATGTTTGTTTTTGCAATAACATCAACTGGGTTTTATTCTGGGCCTTAACTAAGTAATTTCAAAAAATGTTGTTGCTTTTAACTACACTGATGTAGGGGGCTTGTATGTTACACCAATATCTTGCTGCCCATGATGTTTAAAATTCACTTGTAGTCATCTTAAGATGAATGCGCTGACTGTAAATCGCTCTGGAAAATAGCGTCTCCTAACTAAATGACAAATACGCTAAATATTAAAACTGAAGCGTACAACAAACACTTTTATAGATAACAGGATCTCACCTTAGTGGTGCAGATGTCTTCAATGTGAGGATAGATGCACACCAAGGACCTCCGACATGACAATCCCCTCCAATGCCAAATAAGCTATGTAGAACATGGATCAAAGGGAAGAAAGTTAACCTCAATCTACCGCAGGACTGCATTAAATTGCTAACTACAGTATATAAGTCAGTATATTACAGTATATAATTCACATGGTCACCTCTATACAAGATATAGCATACAACTGCATGACAGTATTATGTATCAACCACTACAGGTGAGAATAAAACAACCAAAATGCTGAGGCTAACGTTAGCTTAGATTTTAATAACCAGCACAGCATTGTTGCACACAGTGACTGTGGCGTCTCACCTTGGAGCGGCAGTCTGTCGTGAAAATATCCTACATATGGTGCGCGATACCGACATGGACATTGTCTTTCCTGGCTGTTTATTAAAACCGTAAAATTCACGTTCATCAATACAATTATATCATTGCTTTCCCCTTGAAGACGGAAAGCATCTTTGACGGAAGTGCAATTTAGTGTACATGTGACGGATTTCACATGTACACTTTCGATCTTATTGTTATAATATTGATTCGTTTACATGAACATTTTTTATTACATACACCGTGTTTATAAAAAGCTATATACATATATACACCACTCCAAACATATAATGATAGTAAACATTTAAGAATATACTTCCAGTTAACATATATTGAGAATTAAGCGACGTCAAAGATACATTTGGAGAGATAGGAACCCTCCTTTCTTACAGCCACGGATTGTGGGTAATTCTGAAACAATTTGAGTAGTCCTTGAACTCGTCAATGGGGTCTTATCAACATAATAAAACATCAGCTCTAATTACGAGAACATAAAGCTCCGCATTATAGTTAGTTTCCAAAATGTTAAATGGGTAAATAGTTCTCATATAGATTCATAAAAGATAAATAATGTTGTCGTTTTTTATTTGTCACACTACTGCTATGAATGACGATCTCAGCAACACGTGATGACTATTAGCCTGGGCTGGGCCGGAGCCGTACAGTAATGTTGATCTCCTTCTTCCTATACAATCCCTGGCAAGACGTTCTTTTATCGAATGTTGTTGTCTGAATCGTAAATTACACATTATTTAGGCAAAAGGTCAAGATTTAGCAGCGTTTGAGACAGTCTACCATTAGATCTGTGAAAGACACACCGAAGTTCACACTCCATTCATACCGATACCCGGGCCATCGTGGACGTGAGTAGGACTCACCATTATGTCACTTATCAGAAGTAAGTAAAAGTTTGTTATTATGCATTATCCGCGTATGTGTGAAAAAAAATATGATTATGTGCCATTTTTTTTATTTGTCTGGCAAACTATCTTCGTCTATCTGCACATAACCAAGTGTCACCTGACAGTAGATACAGTTCTAGATGTTTTTAATAGGTATTGTTAATAGGTATTCAAAAGTTTGAACTGATTAATTTATTTTTATCTGTGGAGCTGTCGCTATTCAGCCTCCAGATTCTATCTTACTATGAATTAATGAATTAATGACCGTTGTCAGTTTGTTTCTACACAAAAAAAGGCAAATTTCTTGTTGTCAGGTGTCTACACTCTACATACTGTATTAACTGACGGTGTGCCTCTATTTTATTGCAGTTCTTAAGACGAGATGAGATGGAAATTAATGTAGGGTAAAGGTGACAATGACATTGAAAAATAAAATGTTATTTCTTATACGCTGATATATTATCACCAGTCCTGAAAATAAGTTAAAATATGCTGATTTGTACAATTGACATGGTTGAAGGGATTATGCAAAAGTGAGGACAAATGGATTGCCATTTGATATAATTTGTCAGTCTTGTTTAACAGTCTTTAGTCTTGACAGTACCTGCAGCTGGGGATATTTACTATTTTTAAGGCTTTATCACTGCCTGTTATAGACATTTTGTATGGCAGGCAGGTTTTGGTGATGAACATGTACATTGGCATCACCTTAAAGCTGGTTTTGTCAGCACACACCATATCCTCTCTTTTCCTCTCCCTCCAGATGTGTTCATTGTGTCTGCTAAGCGCACACCGTTTGGCACCTATGGTGGGGTGCTGAAGGACCACAGTGCCACAGACCTGGCAGAGCATGCCGCCAAGGCAGCGCTTGCCGCTGGTGGAGTGGCACCAGAGCTTGTCAACAGTGTCATATTTGGAAATGTCATGCAGGTGGGCCTGCAATGCCGCAGAGTGAAAGGGTAAAGGGTAGAAAGGAAACCTGCGAGCTGACATTCTTTCTCTTCCTCTCTCACCGTCCTCCCCTCCAGAGCTCTGCAGATGCTCCATACATTGCCCGTCACGTAGGCCTGAGGTGTGGGGTTCCCATCCCTGTACCTGCACTTACTGTGAACCGCCTGTGTGGGTCCGGCTTTCAGTCCATCATCAGTGGTGCTCATGTAAAGTAGACACGAGACTTCATTCTGATTCTTTACTGAGAATGTTCCTTATCTCTGAACAAACTGGACGTTTGTAATGTGGGTGTTTCAACAGCTGCTAAATAAATATTAACTAATGTAGAACGTTTTAGGTCACAGGCTTTCAGTGACGGCATCAACACTTTTTTTGTTTTACTGTCTTTAGGTATGTCAGTTGATATATGTAGGGAGAATTAGCGGCCTTGTGGATTTATCCCTTTTTCTGAATGTTTGTGGCTGTGTCTGTAGGAAATATGTCTGAAGGAATCAGAGGTGGTACTGTGTGGAGGCTCGGAGAGCATGAGCCAGGCACCGTATGCCGTCCGCAACATTCGCTTCGGAACAAAGTTTGGACTCGACCTCAAGGTATTCACAGAGTAAATTAGGAGCAGTATTATAATTGCTGAACACAAAAGTCCTTAACCGAAGCAAACAACTAAACTTATGTGTATTGTCTCCTTTGTCTCAGCTGGAGGACACTCTGTGGGCGGGACTTACTGACCTACATGTAAAGATCCCCATGGGCATCACTGCAGAGAACCTGGCTATGAAATATGAGATCAGCAGAGAAGACTGTGACAAATACGCATACCAGACACAGCAGAGGTGGAAGACAGGTCAGAGGGCAACACTTGCCTTAAATAAGCTCAGATGTTTACAAGACTCTTCCTGATTGGTCATGAAATTCCAGAAACACAGATGCATATCATGATAATCTACTGTCTGAATGCTGATCTCATGTCTCTCTGTGTCTGTGCATTCTCTAAAATTCAGCTCAGGAGGCGGGCCACTTCACAGCAGAGATTGCACCCATCGATGTGAAGGCCAAGAAGGGCAAAGTACCAATGACCCAGGATGAGCACCCTCGCCCCCAAACCTCCCTGGAGCAGATGGCTAAACTACCCCCTGTCTTCAAGAAAGAAGGAACCGTCACCGCTGCCAACGCATCAGTAAGTTCCATAAGGACGGAGTTCCTGGACCCAACCCTTGATCTGTATAAAGGGTTTTGTGAATGAATTTGATTGATTGTAGTATGCTGGACCTGTGCTGGTATTTAATGTACTTTTGGACTTTTCTGTCCAATCACAGGGTGTTTCTGATGGAGCTGCTGCTGTGGTGATAGCTAGTGAGGAAGCTGTGAAGGAGCACAAGCTCACACCATTGGCCAGAATAGTGGCCTATCATGTCTCAGGCTGTGACCCAAGCATTATGGGAATCGGTGGGTGACCGATAACAAATGGCTGATATGCATCATGATGGTCCTCTAGTCGTTTCCCTTGGTAACATCAGGTTTATTTCACCACTCAGGCCCAGTACCTGCAATCACGGAAGCACTGAAGAAAGCAAGTCTTACCCTCCAAGACATGGATCTGGTGGAGGTATGCTCATCTATTTCAAGTTCTTAAATAAGAAATTATGTTTGGTTTCCCTGATTAGGTATGCTCACCCTTGGTTTCTTTTGTCCCTGTATCTCCCTCTTTTTTATGCTGTCTCACCCCTGTCTTTTTACTACTTTGTCTTTCCCGCTCTTTGACCTTCTGTTTTATTCTGCTCTTCTTTTCTCACCCCTTTTTACTGCAGGTGAATGAGGCTTTTGCTGCTCAGTACCTGTCGGTTGCCAAGGCATTGGGCCTGGACCCAGCAAAGAGTAATGCTGATGGGGGGGCTATTGCCATTGGTCATCCTCTGGGAGCCTCTGGTGCACGCATCACTGCCCACCTGGTTCACGAGCTCAGGTAACCCCTTCTTACCACCCAGGATTGTGAATCACTCTTTAAGAGACATAGATCTTAGCGGCTACCCAGGATCGTGAATCACTCTTTAAAAGACATGGATCTTAGCGGCTTCCCAATTCCCTGTCCTCCAGCAGCATTCCATTCATATCGGCTGCTAAAACTGCCCCTTTACATTTACATCTTAATCCATGATTTCCTAAAGTTCAAGAAGCCTATGTCGCTGCCTATTTCTGAAGAGACATTATTAAAAACTGTAGGCTACAGCATTCTGTCATTTTTACCTTATGATATTGTAGCAACCGATACAGGTTGCCATCCACACACATTTAATCTGGAAAAAACGTTGTGATTTAATCACCCATGTAGCTCCATGTTTTATGTAGTGTTTTGAGTACAGCAGCAATGCAGTCTAAGTTGCTGTAAATGCAACCCATTTGCCAGTTTATATGGTGAGTTGATTTTGGGTGGGTGCACCTATCTGCCTCCTGAGTCAGTGTTGAAAATAACAGATCGGATATGCTGCCTCAATAGACTGTCTATATGTTTCTTCTGTTTACTGGGCCTACACCAAACAAAGCCATTTCATAATTGACTCATTATCTGAGCAAAGGAAGTCTTCTAAATTCAAGTCTTCTAAAATCAATGGGCATGTGCAAAACCTTCAGGATACATTGTCTGGAGAAGTAAAGGGCCTATAGTAACCTGATCCAGAACTAGAATGTAATATCAGATATGAACGCTAAATTATTGTCTGATGTAAGGGTTCAGCATTAACCAGCATTAAATAATCAACAGTTAAATGACTGAGCACTTCTCTTTCTTTCTGTTCAGGCGGATTGGGGGAAAGTATGCTGTGGGATCAGCCTGCATTGGTGGTGGACAGGGCATCGCAATCATCATAGAGAACACTCATTGAGGAAGAGTGTAAACCATACACATCCTGAACAGACGGTACCATCAACACTCAAGTACAGATCCAGTCCTTTCCAAACCTTACACAGTCAACAGAATACTTGCCATATTGATGCTTAAATTAAAACTCTTGTTTTTTGTCCAACGCAAAGTGAAATCACCAGATTGCATATACATTTGAAATGTATAAATATTCACTGTCCCAAACATTATTCATCCACATTGGAAACATCTTTTGTCACTTCCATCTTAATTCAAAGAAATACACACAATTTGTTTCACTCATTAACTGCAGAAAACAATGTATTTTTACCTAAATATAGAAACAAGGGTGTTTATGTATTTAGGGGAAAAAAGTATTTCCTTGATGAACTCTCTTCTTGCGGTTTTCTTTTGCCTTATGTTCATATATAGAAGCAATACTGTTGGTATCTGCTTAAAGAGGCCTTGTGTACACAATTTTAACTAACAGTGATAACAACAATAGCTATGCATATTTTACCCATGTGTGGATGTAAGCAATCTAGCAAGTGTTACGTGGAGACTGCCTATCCACTATGGGCTGGAAGCCATAGAGGCTTTAGATTGACAAAGCAATGTCTTTATGTGCATTATATTCAGCTTAACATCCTGTTCATATCTCATATCCCCATGCAGTGCTTGCAGGGTGATCCCTGCTTATCTCAAACATTACAAATGTATTGGGAAAGTGAAGGGGGTGGTCTAAGGCAATACCTGTGTCATTGAGACCATGAATTTTGTTTTCCTTGAAAACCGTGCAAGCACATTTAATAGGCAATGAATGTCTTGTGGTATATGTTACAGTTCTTAAGACACTGTTTCAGGTTTAGGTAACATTGCATTTTAGGGAGAAATAGAATAAGATGTTTTCTACACAGCTTCTCTCCTTTCAAATATGAATTATCACTCCATTGGGATTAATATTTCTATCATTCAAAAAAAAACTTTTGTTGCCCTACATGTATATTTAAGAAATGTGTTGACATGTACACTGTAAGGATGCCTTTAAAGTTTTGTTTTTCTTGATGTAATTAAAAAAAACAATCTCCCAATGAAATTTCGATCACCATTTTGTCATGTGGAATTATTGTTCACATTTTGTTCTTCTTGGTGCCTGGTCCTATGTCGGGAAAACACCATAAAACCATAATCACCTTCATATTCTGCCACATTTATACAAACCCATGTTTTCTCTTGAGTTAATGGTGCTGATGGTTGGCAGAAAATATACAGTATAGAGAACGAATACTCAAAAGTCAACATGATATTCACATGTACATTATATATTATTGTTGATGAGTTTATGGGATATCTTTAGTAAGTGTATATCTGATACGTACATTTAAAGCTGAGTGAGATTTACAGTTTTAGTACACTGCGTGCACAATTATTAGGCATGTGAGTATTCTGTATCATTATTTCTGTGTACATTTCGAACTCCAAACAACATTAACTTGAATGCTCATTGGATTGAATAATTTTCTGGTAAAATGTATTGGTGTAATGAGGAAGGGTGTGGCAACAGTGAATAACACCTAATATCAAGGTGTGCATAATTATTAGGCATCTTCATGACCTCAGGTAAAATGGGCCAAAAAAGAGATTCAACTGACGCTGAAAAGTCAAAAAATGTTAAATGCTTTTTGGACGGATGCAACACTTTTGAAATAGCTAAACAATTGAGGCGTGACCACTGGACAGTCAAAGGTTTTGTTGTGAATAGTCAACTGGGGTGTAAGAAAAGACACAAATTTAGTGTAAAAGACTTGAGAATAAGTAAATGTCACGCTATCAGGAACCCATTAACCTCCAGTGCCATCATATTCCAGAACTGCAACCTACCTGGAGTGTCCAGAAGTACAAGGTGTCAAGTGTTCAGAGACATGGCCAAGGTCAAGAAGGCTGAAACACGACCACCAAAGACATGCATCCAATTACTCCACTACTTGGCCAGCAGAGATGTGTGCCGCAAAGATGCATGAATTATGATGCCTCTCCTGATTTAAATCCTATTGAGTTTGTGGGCCCTTCTCAAATGTGAGACTTACAGTCAGGGAAGACAATACACCCATTTGAACAGCATTTGGGAGGCTGTGGTTGCTGCTTCAGTGAAAGTTGATTGTGAACAGATCAAGAAACTGACAGACTCCATGGATGGAAGGCTCGTAGCAGATATTGAAAAGAAGGGTGTTTATATCGGTCACTGAATATTTGTTAATTGTCATTTTGTGTTACTCATTTGTTCCACTTACTTAAAACATGTAGAATAAACACGTGAGTTGGCATACTTTTTTGGAGAATCAGTTGCCTAATAATTCTGCACTCGTGTTCCCCTGAGGAAGATCAAAACTCACTTTTCCTTTGTTAAACATTCAGGTATGAGGTGCAGTCATATTTTGGATTGAATGAGAGCAGGTTTGTTCAAAAATAAGATAAATCTTGAGGAATACAATTTGCCTAATAATTATGCATGCAGTGAATATGGATCTACTGTATCCAGATGCAGGGAGGCTAGCAGTTCCTGGATCAACGCGTACACTCAAAAAGAAGTACCTGTGGGAACTTAAAGGGTACAAATGCTTGTTGCTGGGGGGGTTCCTTTTTTAAAGACAATTGCGTACCCTTTAGTGTTCTTTTAGGTTTAATTCACTTTGTACCATTTCTGTTAGTCAAAATGGGTTCTTGCTGTGTGAGGAATGTTGTAGAGAGGGGGGACACTTAATTCTTCTGTTTATAGAAAAATATCTCGTACAGTTCAGCTCATTGTTGGAAGGAAGACAAATGCAGCTTACTAGATGCCCTCCTTTGGTTCCATCTCTTCTTACCTTTTCTTTTCTCACCTTTCTTCCTATTCCTTCCTCCTACTTTTCTCCCCTTCCTATTCCCTCCTCTCCATCTCCTTAATTTCTTCCTCTCTCTTTCCCATTCTTATCAATTTTTTCCATATTTTTCCCTCTATTTTTCTTCTCCTATCTCTTCTCTTTTCCACTCTGGTATACTTTCTGTTCTTTCATGTCTCCTGCTGGCTTTCTCATCTGGACCATTGTTTCTTACATTCAAGACACTTGTCTCTTCTCTATTAAGTAAAGTAATACACTTACATACATACCATATAAAAAGAAACTGTAAGCAACTGTTCAGATGGCTGTCCATCATTTTGGATGAATGAAGGTATACATACCAAGCCATCAATTATTTAGAAATGGCTTATAAGCTTGATTCCACTGCTCTGTCTATGAATTTGACAGTAGTAACATTTGTCATACTGTCTGACACAGTGTGCATGCAAGTTGTCCATGATGAGAACAAACATTTCGATTTTTATTTTATCATACTTTATCATAGTAAGTGTAGTAAGAACATAAAATGTGTATTCGGCCTTAAGTAAAACTATATGCGTCATTAATCATGATTTCATCTGAAATGTTTCGTTAAAAATGTTTTTATAGATATAAACTGTCCAATTATCTACGCTTTGTTTAGTTATTTTATTCACCTCCATGGAACCACAAATGTTCATTTTTGCGTAGTTTTTGCGTACATACGTCAACGTCACATGCCACGTGGTTATATACGTAACTTCCCCGGATGTCGGTCTTTTTTTCATAGCAAGGTAAGAATTGCTCCTCTGGACGTTACTGTACAAATAAAATCGGTGTTCATCTGTGCAAAATTAAGTTAATTTCAATTTTCCAATCTTATGGGAATGTTATTTATATATTAAACTTTTAATATTTATGAAAATTGTGGTGTTTTGTGTTTGATGGCTTGTATGTTAGTAGCTTTATGTTTCTGAAGCTCGGGCCTGTAGGTACGTTAGCTTAGCGCGTTGCCAGTAAGACGATTCCACGTTTAGCCAGTGTTTAACTTATGTACCCCATGAACGAGTTGATTAATCTGGAGTTACCAACATTTTGTAAAAAAACAAATCAACTCGTTTGTTAGGTTTACCAATGAGACAATTTGAATTCATTTACATAACCTGGTAAAATACAGGCGTTTCTTAACATGCCGGAGAATGTCCATGCTTGCTTGTAAATTCCTTAATTGATACGATTTTGATATACGTAATATATAGGACAGACTATCTTATATTGAAGTTACTCATAGCGTTCTAGTTATGTATACTGTAATGTTAATACTGTAATGTTAACTGCCTGCTAGGTATTGTGTATATTTAAAATACCCATTCGGTGCTACTCTTCTCTTCCAGATGGCAGAGGGAGATAAGAAGAAGGTGGCCAAGAAGGCTCACTGTAGCCGGAACCCTGTCCTGGCCAGGGGTATTGGCAGGTACTCCCGTTCTGCTATGTTCGCTCGCAGGGCCATGTACAAGAGAAAGACCAAGACCACTGAAACCAAGGTGAGGTGATCACCTCTTGTGTTTGAAACATTGGACCTTACTATATTAGATGTCAACAACTTCAAGTATGTGTAGCGGACTAGTGCCAAATATGTTTGGTCTGTTATGGTTTTTTCAGATTGAGAAGAAGCTGAAGGTCAAACCTCCAGCCACAGTCACCAAGATTGTTGGGGGTGACAAGAATGGAGGCTCTCGTGTTGTTAAGCTCCGCAAGATGGTGAGTTCTTGGCTTAGTTCACTTAATTGGTGTTTGTGTGAAGTCCTAATTGAAAAGACAATTGTCAGTATTCGAGCTCACACGTTAAGCAGTCTTAATGTTGGACACTTAAGGGCTGGTAGCAAGACGTGGCTAGTGTCAAGTGTTTCTACGCTTGTGAAGTGGTTTGATCCCCTCGCCCTGTACCTCCCTAGCCCCGTTACTACCCCACAGAGGATGTGGCCCGGAAGTTAAAGAACCATGGCAAGAAGCCTTTCTGCCAGCACAAGAGGAACCTGCGTGCCACCATCACCCCAGGAACCGTGCTTATTCTGCTCACTGGACGCCACCGAGGAAAGGTGAGATCACACTTGTGCGTACACGTCTCCTGAGACAGAGCATATCCACACATGGTGGATTTTAATGTAGGGTGGATTTTAGTTAGCAGACTTCCTTCCCTAAAGAGTGACGAGCACTAAGTAATCTTGTCAGGAGTTACCTGACTTGCTCTGACCAAATATATTTTTCCAACTTGGCAGTTGAGGGTTTTAATGTCCTAGCACTTTGTTAACTGGTCAGAAGATTGCTTAGCTATCTGCTCTCACTTAAATCTCTTTCACTCTCAAGCAAACTCAGGTGCAGCATTTTGCAGCCTGATGCTGAGTTTGTGTTGTGCACAATTTTAAACGCCCTTGTTACACTGCCCTCCAATGATGCTCTTTTGCTTTAAATACTTTGGTAATCTGCCTGATACTCCCACATTGACAATCAGTTCCCCACTTGCCCACACACATTTTCAAGCCTCACAGGCAGGCTACCATAGTGCCCACACACTAAATGTGCATAGCTGGGCCTGCTGCTGTAGTGTCAGCTTTAAAGTGCAGCTCAATTGGCAGAGGACACTCGCAGCATCGTATTTGAAGCACTTTAATGTGTGAAGTGGGGAATTTTTACTTGAGTATCTAAACAGATGTTGAAGATGTGTTTAATGTTGTGGCCTAGGTAGGTCTGGCAGCCCCCATTGCACATGTACTGCTGCAGCATGGGTTTGAATCTCTCACTGATTTTGTAACAAACACTTCTCTTCCTGCAAAATGCAAAGCACATTTTTAAGTGACCATATAAGAAACATTTAAATTAAACTTGTGGTGGGTTTCCTCTCAGAATATTGTCATATTTTACTTAAATAGTCTCAGGGAAAGACATCCTTTTTTTTTTTTGGCCTGTGATGCAATTACCATTTCCCTTTGTCTTTAGAACCAGAATAAATACATGCTACTGAAGTGATGGCATGAACATTGCAGTGACTTTCCACTTTCCTCTCCCCTCAGCGTGTTGTCTTCCTGAAGCAGCTTTCCAGTGGTCTCCTGCTTGTAACTGGTAGGAAAACAGTGCTTTCAAACTGTCTTGTTAATGAGTGAATTGTTGCAGTGTTCTAGTGAGATTTACACCACCCAAGCAGCAGTATTGACATACCTTAGCTTGATGTGATGGTTTGATTAGAAAGCTAAGAATCACTCAGTCTGACTTCTGGTTCGAACCCCAACTGAAATAATTTTATGTACACCTTAAAAGGTATGTTGTCAAAGGGTTGTGTCAATGTTCTTGCTTCCCGCACAGCTGAGTCTCAGTAGCCAGTTTATTAGGCACAGGGAGTTATCTGGCTTGTTATATAAAGCAGACTGGAAGGGAGGCATTTAGTTACTGCTTAATTAAATGTAAGAATGGGCAAAAAAGTGACCTCTACAACTGTCATTGGTGCTGGTTCCAGTGTCCCAAACTGCTGTTTTCTTTAGTGTTTTAAAAACGGTGCAACACTTGTGCTACAAACAAATCCTGTTGCCTGGAAAAAGTCAAACGTGTTAACAAAGGTTGAAATGTCAATCATACACGCTAACAGGCTGGCCACACCGGAAGGTGACCTCCTGGTACAATGGTCATGTGATGAATGGCGTCTGGGAATGCACAATCTATCGGTCTGTGTCGACTTTAACAACCTTGCTGGGTTCTAGTCTGTCACCATTACTGTAATCCTATTGCATTGGAGTTTGAAATAAGTAGCAACTGCGTTTAGCATTGGGCTCAAGCTGATAACTAGTATGCACTAGGGCCCTGGCAGTGGATGGAGGAGTCAGTATGGGTGGTAGTGTTAATGAAAATAAGGTGCGCCTAACTATAAGGGTGTTTTCATTGTTTGTGTTTATACCTGGTCTGTTGGAGAGTTGCTGCCATGTTAAGCTACATTACGTTTATGGCAAAAAACGTATTTCAGTAGAACAAGTGCCTACTAATAACATGGAGTACTAAATCCTTAACATTATTGAATGTCTTTGTTTTTGGTCACTTCACGTGTGTTGTATTGGTTGCTGCTTATTATTTGCCTTGAGGTTCATGTATCCCTGCCTGATGTCAGCTTGACATACTGGAAAACAATCTGTAGCATGTATTGTATGGTCTGCTGTTAGCTAGACAAAGAGGAAATTCAGCTTTTTGTCAAGGACCCTTGGAAAAATAAAATACAGGAATTGAAGCTTGTTAGAGTGGCCGTTAAGTGTTCACCTAAAATAATTCCCTTAATCTATGGGGAATTTTTGTGTTGCCAGTGCCCTGCAAACTCACTTAAGACTCATTGAAATTGATATTCTGTCTGTCTGGTTACCATAAAGTTTACCTTATTCACTGACAGTCTCATACTGATTTTAGCTAGCAGGTAAGGGCAGACATTTTCAGCTAACATGGACATTCTGCTTAAATTAGTTCCTGTTTCCTGAACCACTTCAAACCTGCTTAATGTGCAGTTGACACTTTCTTAGTCTTAACAAACACCCTCTCTCCTCTAGGTCCATTGGTCCTTAACCGCGTCCCCTTGCGCCGGGCACACCAGAAGTTTGTCATCGCCACAGCAACCAAGGTCGACATCTCTGGCATGAAGATCCCAAAGACTCTGTCAGACGCCTACTTCAAGAAGAAGAGGCTGAGGAGACCCCGCCACCAGGAGGGAGAGATCTTTGACACAGAGAAAGAGGTAAACCACTCACTACTAAATCCACACCCTCCTGAGATGTATGGACTAGTGGGAGTTGAGGAGTCCTGGTGGGCCCTGTGAAAGTCCCATATGATTTTTGAATGGGCTTCAAACTTACACATGTTATGAAATGTGATCATTAATGACATGTAATACAGCATTTATTATTGATGTATTTCACTGTTTTAAGGCATTGATTACATTTATTTATTAACATGTCCTATACTGTACTTATGCCCGGAAGTAGGCATGACTTAAAATAGAGTATTGAATCCTGTTTTGGATTTGTACTCAAGCATTCAAATTACAGTGCATCAGTCCTAAATTCCTTGGAATGTTTTCATCACATCTTTCATTTGAGAGGTGTTAGTTCAGTGTTGGATTACTGTTCTTTGGTATGTCTGGTTTGATTAACAATGTAATAAGTGACTGATTCTGAATGTTTTCAGTTGCTCATTAAGGAATGTGTCAGACAGGTTTGATTTGGCTGTTAATCATGATTTGGCTGTTGAACAAATTTGTCCACTCATGAGACCTAATAGAATAAATCAAAACCTACGCAATCAAATATGGAATTTTTCGCATAGGTGTTAATCATGCAATTTTACCTGTAATAATACCTCTAAAAAGTAAAGCGTACGTGTTGTTGGGATCAAAATCTATATGTAAATTGTTATGACCTTTAAAGTCATACATAAAACATGATACGTAAGGGTTAAATTAGGTCTGTGAACGTACCCTGTTACGATGATGGACTAATTATTTTGCTAGTACTAATCTAGTTTTTCATTTAATTACCACATGATGTGGAGTTTTGGCAGTTTTAGAACATGTATGTATGCTAACCTCTTGGCAAGTTATCTAACTCCATATTAAGTGAATTATTTCTTTATAGAAATGCCTCATCTTACCTAGTCTTGAATTACAGCTAGGTCTTACTGATTGATGGTAGTCACCAGAGCTGTTTTTCCCATATTTGTAGGCAAAACACCATTTCCAATCAAAACAACTGTGACCAATTATCATTTGATTCATGAATTCCAAAGGCATCTGTTAAATTTTAGGCACAGTTGAGTCAAGTTCTGACACTTCACTCTCTTCCCCTGCAGAAGTACCAGTTGACAGAGCAGAGGAAGGAGGACCAGAAGGCTGTGGATTCTCAGCTGATGCCCCTTATTAAGAAGGTTCCCCAACTGAAGGGCTACCTGCGCTCCTCTTTCTGTCTCTCTAATGGAGTCTACCCTCACAAACTGGTTTTCTAAATGTGTTGTAATAAACTATCACCACAGTCATCCCGACTTCTGCTTGTGTGTATAATTCTTTTCTGGTAGTCCAGCACTGCAAAATGACCTGTCAGTGGAAAGTGTACAATCAGTGGCTCTTAAACAACTTGCATAATGTCCGTCTGCCACAGACATGTTCATAATTGCAATAAATTGCAGCCTGAAATCAAGACTGGATGTATTTGCAGTAACAAAAGACTAGTCTTCCTATCCCCTGGTCCAAGCCCATGTATTTACATTGTCTGAATGCTACCCATACTTTGTGTGCATAAGGCTAAAGAAACACTGACTCCATTTGTTTTGTTTCATGGAAGTGGATGCATGTGACTTTCTACCCCTACAGCAGTGTTTCCTAATCCTGGGCCTTTGGACCTAAAGGGGTACATGTTTTTGCATAGCACTCGCTTGATTGGTGTAATCAACCTAATTGTGAATCAGGTGTGTGCTAGGGCAACAAAGTGCACCCTACTGGGTCCCCAGGACCAGGAAACACTGCCATACAGCATTGATAAAATCTTGACCACTAAGCCAGTTGCACTGTTTTCATTGCAACCCCTTACTCAGGGACATTTAGACCTGGGACACCAACTGTGCAATTAATTGGTAAAATCAGAAAAACGTGTAGGCTCCAGGTCTTCCAGGGGTAAGATTTGAATACCCCAGCTCTTTAGAAATTAGCTGTACCTACTGCCACTGTGTAGATGTATGACTTTTTTTAAGCACTAAACCACTAATTTATGGTGAGTGGGATGAAAATAGCTGACCCATATCAAGTTCCGGATTCATTTTCACCACAACATGTTTTCATTCAAATTCAATGGGCCTCATGTGAAAAGCTAAGTGCTAGAAATAGCTAAATGAAAAACTACTGAGGTAAACCCAGAAAGCCAAATGATATTGCTTTAATTACAAAAATGGTGACATCTACTGTAAACAAAAATAAATACAAGTGTTTCATTTCTCTCACATGGCCATGTATTTCTTTGAACAAAGAGGAACAAAAAAGCAGCACAGAAAAAGGCGGTCCCCGTTGACCAGGAATGATAGAGCCTTTCTGTTGAGTCAGTCAGTATTTAATGGTCAGTTGGTGTTGATTGAGCAGTGTTAGCTGGCCCCTCAGCCAGACTTGAAGAGCAGTATTGCCACCTGGCCCAAGTAGAAGTAGATGAAATGTTTGGTCTCATGGGTCACGTAGCTTCCAAAGTTCCTCCCTACAATACAATGCCAAGTGGGATTGTACTTCTTGTCAAACTCCTGGGAGGGGCAGAAATAGCAATGCACAAATTAACAGGGTGCTAAATGACGAAACCAAAAACTGGAAAATTTATTTGTTCCCTCCCTAAAATATTTTCTTCAATCCAACTAGTAGCTGGCACTAACACATTCCAGATTTTGGTGACATAATTTAAACATCGTAAAACGCCTTTAGAATTTTAACAGCACAAAACCTCTGCCACTTAACATGCACTTTTAGAATGCGAGTATATGGCTGAATTAAGATCGTTTCAATGCTGGTTAGTTTGATTACAAAACGGATAGCATCACCTTTTAATGGATGACCACATATCCAGTTTCATACTGTAGTCAGTGAATAGGTGAGTGCTTTGAGTGACTACCTTCTTGATGTATGCAGCGATGTCTTTCTCGATGTTGTACTTCTCCAGAGCCTGCGTGGCGCACTCCACTGCGTCCTGCTGCATCTCCTCCGACATGTCGGCATTTTTTATGACGGCCTTTCTGTCAGACATGGTTGCCTTAAGAAACCGAAACAGATGACGATATTAACCAATGGAATGGAACGGGGGGGATCAACCTGGACTCAGCCAGCGTTTCACAGCACTCGCTCCAACCTTTTCTAGAAAAGAACAACTTCGCGTGCAAAGATTACACTACTAGACTCGTTATTCCCCCACAAACGTATCGTATTCAGATAAGAGTTTTTAAACACGCCAAAGTGTGGCTTGCACGGTTACATAACGGACATATATCCCGAGTATGTAACTATGATTTTAGCAACGTTACATAATTTCCATTACAATTACCGCGCTCTTTGTAATTCATATGGATATTATTCCGATTGGAAGGGATGAAATAATCTAGATTAACGTTAACTGCCAACGTACAAAACGGCACTTTGATAAATAATCTGTTATTACTGTAGTTACTTTTTATAGCAACAGTTGTTACTGACAAATAGACAATTTATCCAAATGATTAAAAATCATTAGCATATACTGCAATATTACATACGTTGGCTGCTTGCTTAGTTAGCTAAATGCAAAACCTCACGAAAGCAGGTGCAAATGTAACGTTAACGTACTGTAACTAGCTAACAAGTCATTAAGTTATAGTAGCTAACTAGTGTTCGTTAGATGACAATTAAACGTTATGACAGCCGTCTGGCAATAACTTGATCGTTGAACGTAGCTAGCACGTTACTGTAATTAGAGAACTACAATTGTTAACGACAGCTAACGCTAGCTTGCTTGCGAGAATAATCAAAATGTACTAGCTACAGTCATTGTATTGTACAAAATGGTAACGCGCGTTATTTCACACTCAGATGTAAAAACCGTCTCAAGTGTACTTATCCATTTTAAATCGAAAATAATTCCCACGTTACGCTATGAACAATCAAAATATAACTATGAGCAACCTGACTAATTGTTACCTAATTATCCAACGTTGGCTGTATCTGCTTTACTGATGCTTGATATCTCAGCTACAACTCCCGCTAAGTGGTTGACAAAAAGTAACATGGGTGTGTAATTTACAGAGGACAGAATCGCACCTATCTCCTATTGGCGACCCGGTATGCATAAGATGTAGTCATTGGTCAGTCTTTCGCAGATTTCACTGGTGTTTCTCGCTGCATTTTATTTCACCCCATCGTGCTTTGCGGCTGAAACTCGGCGTTGGTTTCTGTGGCAACTGATATCAACATTAATATTAGCTAGTCCAGATAGACATGTTTTTGAACGTGGAATAGTACGCAGATATGTAACAAATAAAACTGTAACAATCTGTACGCTTACAAATTTCGAAGGCACTCTCTTAAGACATAAAAGTCTTTATAAAGTGTCAGGGCCATCAAACCCTGACACGTTGAGGCTCACGAGCTTTCATGTACCGAAGAAACAGCGGCCAAAAGAGTGTATCTTACAATTGTTGTCAGCACATTTATTATTAGTAAATCAATAATAAATAAATAAAAATCCACAAAAACAAAGGTTCAACCAGTAGGCCAGATATTAGAATTTTGAATAATATGATTCTGGTTTATACTTAATAAAACGTTTTTATTATTAAGTGAATTGGTGTCTGAGAAAATTGTGTTTATGAGAATGTCAACAATATTATATCTGCCAACATTTGTAATATTCAGTCTTATACTCAGGTCCCTGAATATGTAACAATTGAATTGACTACTTTTAAGAAAAGAATGTAATTGCAAGAGATGCCTACTCAGTTTGGTGGCCACTCAGCTGATGGCTTCTACAAGGTGTTCATACTGCACCTTAGCCCAGAACTAAGAACAAAGCAGTGTGAAAAGGCTTATAATGTGGTCACTACATGGAGATTTCTTTGCCAATACAACACACGTCATTATTTAGGGTTAGTCTGGCCCTGCAATCTTTTACCTGGGAGCAAACACACCAATCAGCCATTACATTATGACCACTGACATGTGAAATGAATAACACAGATAATCTCATTATGAAACATTCTGTCCTCAAAGTTATGTTAGAAGCAGGAAAAATGGGCAAGTGTATGGATCTGAGCAACTTTGACATGGGCCAAATTGTGATGATGGCTAGATGACTGGGTCAGAGGAACTCCAAAACTACAGCCCTTGTGGGGTGTTCCCAATCTGCAGTTGTCAGTACCTCTCAAAAGGGATCCAAAGAAGGAAAAGCAGTAAACCGATGACAGGGTCATGAGTGGACAAGGCTCATTGATGCACATGGGGAGCAAAGGCTGGCCAGTGTGGTCCAATCCAGCAGACAAGCTACTGTAGCTCAAATTGCCGAAGTCTGCTGAAAGCACCTACAATAGACATGTTAGAATCAGAACTGGACCATGGAGCAATGGAAGGTGACCTGGTCGGATAAATCACATTTCTTTTTACATCACGTAGATGGCGAGGTGTGTGTGTGTTGCTTACCTGGAGAAAACAAGACACCAGGACGCACTGTGGGAAGAAGCCAAGCCTGCAGAGGCAGTGTGATGCTTTGGACAATGTTCTGCTGGGAAACATTGGGTCCTGCCATTCATGTGGATGTTACTTTGACACATACCAATTACCTAAGCATTGTTGCAGACCATGTGCACCCTTTCATGGCAACGGTATTCCCTGATGACATTAGCCTCTTCCAGCAGGATTAATGCACCCTGCCACAAAGAAAAATGGTTCAGGAATGGTTTGAGGAACACAATGAGTTCAAAGTGTTGACTTGGCCTCCAAAGTCCCCAGATCTCAAAACAAGCATCTGTGGGGTGTGCTGGACAAACCGGTTTGATCCATGGAGGCCCCATCTTGCTACTTAGAGGACTTAAAGGATTTGCAGCTAACATCTTGGTGCCAGATACCACAGCACACCTTCAGAGGGCAAGTGGAGTCCATGATGGGTCAGGGTTGTTTTGGCAGCAGAAGGGGGACCTACACAATATTAGGCAGGTGGTCATAATGTTGACTGATCAGTGTAGGTTTTGTTATAAAATTGTAAGTTGGCAATCCACAGAGACATGAAATGGTCGGGTGAAGTACGGAGGCAGAAACTAACACTCTTTCTGACAGATGTTCCTAGTTAAGTGCATTTCAGAGCAAGAAATTATTGAATAAATTATTTTATACTTTTATTATTTGATTTAATATACAGTGCAATAGTTTTCAAACCCCTGATCAGCTCTCATATTATTGAATTACAAATTGCACATTTAGTTCTGTTTGATATTTTATTTTGAAGCACTTGAATTAAGTTACATTGGTTTTACATTTGGAAATATTTGTAAGACGAGAAAAACGTCGCGTCGCCAGGACAAGTATTCAACTTGTGATGAGGAAGCTCCCAGTGGACACATATGAGGGGAAAAAGCCCTACAGTGAATTATGGTGGTGGCTGGATCATGCAGTTGCGATGCTAACATAAACCTTGATCAATACTTTTTATAGAACCATAATACCTTTCCATACATGTGCCATTTATTGAATTCAAACATGGGTTACTAAGAACATAAGACATACAAATGAACACCTTAGCCCAATATATTCAAATAAATATTAGTTTTTTTTCTGGGGGGGTTGGGGGTCTGTGGGTAGCTACGTTAATACCCAAAATTCAGTTTTAACATGTAACATAATATCCATTAATCAGTCTTGTTTTCCTCTTGTAACTAACGTAATCTTAAAAGCATGATAAATGGCTCCTTCACAATAAATATAAAACTGGGCAGTGATAGAAGGACATTTACAAAGAACCCACAGGAGAGAAGTCAGGAATCACAAAAATATTTCTCATTGTCCCAACAGTAGCCCTATGCCTTCAATTTCTATAGTCAACAAGACAACTTTTTACCTAGCTAGCCAAATGCGGAAATGACAAAGCAGAAACTGACTGTTGATGTTTTACATTTGCATTATGACCACGATAAATAAATCTGTGAACACATAACAGGTAAGCAATGTGTTAGCAATGCATTAATGCATTTACTGTGTGTTTTCAATAGATATCTTCAATATCTATTTCCTGATGCAAAAAGTCAGTTGTAGTGTTGGACAAACCTCAGAAGCAAGGTTTTGTCCTATTTTTCCATCCTGCGAAATCAGACAATAAAAAGAAGCCAAGAGTCAAAAATATTGTCAACATTGTTTGCAGTGAAATCATGTTGGGATAAAAAAAAAAATCTCTCCGTGTTCAGACTCAAGTTCTGACCAATCACACTACATTTTCTGTGTCTGAATTTATAGAGCAGATCTGATTGGTCAGGAAACAAATCAGTGAAAAACGTGAATTGAGCTGCCTGTCCAGACACAGCCTTTCACTCGCTGCGTTCTTTGGGCTCTCTGTATTTCCACTGGATGTAGTCAAAGATGTCCTTCTCACTGTCCACCATGAGAGGCTCCCCAGCCATACCTACAACCACAGAAACAGAAACAGACTTAACCCAACCTTACTGTTTAAAAGTCCTGTCATTTACATTGTTAATGATTGTATCATTACATTCAATGCATTCAATTATTAAGAGATTACTGTAGATGGCTAGCTAATAGCTACACAGTAATGAAAACCATGACTTCAGTTACTCCTTGGCTGGTTCCACTACGCTATTTTACTTGATAGAGAGGAATGTTGTTGTCGATGCAGTTCATCCATCACAATATAAACAAACAGTTTTACTTTAGGCTTACTATGATGTATCTACTGAAGCTTGTAACCAAAAATTTTAGTCTATCTATACAATACCTATAATGAAAAAAATGACAGTTGAATAGCCAACCACTACACTGTGAACTATGCTATGTAAATCGAAATCGAGAGAAATATGTTCTTTGTTGATGAAGTTCGTAAATCGCAATATAATCATAAAGAGTTTTATTTTTGGCTTACTAGAATGGTAGCTACTGAAACTTGTAGCCAGCGATGATTTTGTCGATCCTGAACAAATCCTAATGCCTAATTTGTTTTGTCCCTGACAAAGATCGAATGCTGGTTGCCCATGTGGCAGTCAGTGTGTCTAACTACGCAATTTAACAATGGGTAGTTGGTCAGTCAGCCAGGCACTCACCCACTCAGTAAGAAAAAAAATACACTGTTCTTGGCCGGCTCCGCTTATGTGGTCTAAGGGTAAACATTTCTAAGTCTACAAATTGTTCTGAATAAAAATTATTTTTTGCATAAAAAAATCACCACCATTAGTCAATATTCAGTTTAAGGACCTTTGGCAGCAATGTCAGAGTTTTTTGCAGTCACATTTATTAGTACCTCCAAAGTCTCTAGAAGCTTAAAAAAAGCCTAATTTCACAAGCACGCCCTGAACCACAGTAGCATCCCCAAAGCATGACGCTGCCACCACCATTCTTCAGGGTAGGGATTCTGTTCTAAGGACGATGTTCGGAGTCAGGCTTGCACCAAACATAGCGCTTAGCACTAAGGCTAAAAGTGCAACATTGGTCTCATCATATAAAAGAATCTTTTTCCACTGGGTCTCAAAGTCTCCCACACGCCTTCTGGCAAAATCTAACCATGATCTGATGAGTTGTTTTCTTTTTACCACCATCCCATAAAGGCTACCTTTTTAAAGCTATTGTTTTAATATACAGTGTCTCCCAGCTCAGATGTGGAAGACTGTAACTCCTTTAAAGATGCCATAGGCCTCTTATTCATATAGAGATTTCTGGAAGGATGACAACTCCTGTGGAGATCAATAACTACTACTGGAAAACCCAATCATATGAAAGAAGCACTAAACTGTAATTTATATCTCCCATACTCCCTCTATATACATATTTTTCTTTTTTACTATTGTCCTAACATAAAAATAACAAGGCCATTTCTTTGAAGTCACTTGTACACTCAATCAAGGTAAGAAGATGATTTTTGGACTCCTGATATTTCATTGACTCACCAGTGACCCCTACGGGCCGGATGGTGTACTCATTCAGGGTGAAGCCTTTCTCCAGAGCGTGAGTCCTCATATTCTTATTAAATATGTCACTGCCAGTAAAATACAACACACCACAGTAATACTGGTCCTTAGGAATTAACCTGCAGCGATAAGTGAAATTGTATTGGTTACAGCAGGGGAAATAAACATGCAAAAAAACATTCAGAAATGCTTTGACAGTCCACCAGGCAAATGATCATTGACACCATATTTGGTGTGTTTGTAGAAAGTAACTAGCTAACTACCTAAAGTATGCTAACCCACCTTATATCAATGCGCCTATGAAGATACTCCTCTTGATCTTCAGCATTCTGCTGCAGCTGACAAACTCCCTAATGAATCGAAATATTGATACAATGACTAAGACATAAAAATAAGTGACTACAGCTCCGGACAACATGAAGAGACCACTGCAAGTTTTTCCTTCCTTTTCCAAAAAGTTGAAAGGGAAAGTTTTGAGTGAGGAGCAGAAACATTAAAATTGCAGTGTTCTCTTAATTTTAACCCTTCTGTTCCTCACTCAAAACCTTCCTTTTCAACTTTTTTGGAAAGGAAAGAAAAAGGTGCAGAAGTCTCCTAATTATTTCCGGAGCTGTATTTCCAAGCTTTTGGCTCTGGCACGGGTGCCAAGAACCTTGGGCACAATTGCCATTTAACAATTTCTGACAAAACTACTAAATGCAGTGGAAAGAACAATTCTATCTGTATTCCATATAAGACAAGTTAAGAGGAATTACTTTGTTTGCACTTTAATCATTACATACTTGTTTGCTGGAAACTCCACTTTCTTTACTAATATTTTAGGATATTTTAAAAATCAGTCACCATTTGGACAAAAACTTTGAAAACTCCAAGTCAAGCAACAATGCCTGTGGCTACCTAGTCACAAGAAAACCTACCATGAATTTGGTGTCTCCTTTTGATAGTGTGTCTGTAATGAAACCAATGGATTCAAAATGCTCCACCACAGCATGGAGAAGTTTTGGCTGGAAGGGAAAATAAATAATACAAATGAACATAATACAAGTTGAGACATTCTGCTGAATGCAGCCTTTGGACAGTAAGGAATGCAGGCAGTAAACAAGAGAATGAAGTTATACTCACAAGTAAAAATGTATAAGAATTTAGCCAAACTTCAAAACTCAGACAAAGGCTTATTTATCATAGCAGTCATTTGTACCTTTCTCTATGTTAGTCAGGTTGAAAGGCAGGCTGCCACCTGCCCTCCAATGAAGACATAAATGACTAAGGTCTCAGTTACCACCTTTTACTACAATGTTCCTCTGGCAGTTGGAGGCCAGATGAGCAGAACAGGTCAATTAGGACAAAAATATCCTGCCATCTAAAACTGCTCACAAATTAAGTTGCACTTAATCTCACAGCTGAATCAAGAAACAAAGACTGGTGTTAAAGCTAAAAAATAATATCAAATCTGGCCCCTTCCTTAAGCTTCTAGCAAAAGATGTATGTGGCCTTAGAAAAAAGGAGAATACTGACATTTCTGGGTAAATATTTTTGCACCCATTTTTTTTTGTCACATATCCAATAAAAATTGTCGCACTACAGAGTCCTGTATTAGGTGCCATAAAGTTCCTTTGGCATTTTTGACAATTTCAATTTTCATTCCCACCCTGGGACTAGGCCCCTCAATTTTAAGGTACCAAAAGCATTTGGACACATTAACATTAAGTAAAATCCAGTAGTCATGTCTATCCTTTGCATGCAATGATTGCCTCAAGTCTGTGACACATAGACTTCAGATCGAGGAATTAACTTCCACTTTTTGGCCCTGAAAATCTCCCAGGTAGCTATGGCAGGTTATCTGCCTAATGATGGCCAGTTTGATTTGCAATGACACTCACTTGGTACGGTTGTCATAACCCAGCTACAGACTGGCAAAGACAGAAATCAAGACTAAATATTAACAGCTCTCTTGTGCAAGCACTAGCAAATGTCCAAACACCTTTGGTACCCTAAAACGAGGCATTCATGTATAAAATATTCATTAGTTTCAAAATGGTTCATCCAACATTCCCACAAATTAAAGCTGTCAGTCTGGACTGACTGGTAATTATATAATTTCAGATGCCGTGCTGAAATATCCAGGTTTTGTAAATATTTTGGACAATGTAGACTTAACTGGATTGTGTTTACTTCCCTAAATGTTGTATACTACTCAAAGCCCCTTAACAACAAACATAAATGTTGGGTATTTTTAAATGTAGTAAATTAAAAGCGGATTCTAACAGTACCGAAGCAGCAGTTGGATTACCTGTTTCTCATCCACAGAAGTGTACTTAGGGTGGGTCAGCAAGATATCAATATCCCCACTTGATTCAGCGCCTGTAGTAGAGAGTGTGTGCTAATTCTCTGTCAGGTTTCTTGGACTGAGAAAAGTGTGCAGTGTACCTCAGAACTATTACACACAAAGATTTTAACAGAAAAAAAAACAGCAAACCACCGCTATTCTGGACGCACCTCTCCTGTAGCTTCCACAGATGGTCCCAATGTACTCAGTATCCACCAACTTCAGCTCCTGTAGAATGAGTGTCTGGAGAAACAATCACAGTTTAATACATAGGTAAGACTAAATACACATAATAGAAAATATGCTTAACAGAAAAAATAACTACATTTGTTTACCAATATAAATTTCACCCACCTCCATCTTTGTCATCTCAGCTCGTGGAATCCGCTTCTCAAACTCCTCAAAATACCTATGGTGAAAGGAGAACATTATTACGCACACCAAAAAGGCACAGGAAATGTATAATGGAATTTGACGAACCAACCAATGACGCTCATACAAAATTAGCAAAACACTTGACATTGGAAAGTCAGTTACTTGAGTCCAATCTGCTGATGATGATTGAGCTTGTGTTCAATGTTCTTCAGATCTAAAAGCACAATGAGCTGTATTAATATATAGAATCATTTTAATTATTCAGCCAATGTATTATATTCCCATATATACTCAATCCCCTCAAATATATAAAGGTTGGACAAACCTTCCAGGGTCTTCACTCCTTCATCAAAGAACTTCCTGGCAGCAGCAGGTCTAAAAAAGCAGGGACAAATAGTTAACTGGTCTGGTCTAGAAGATAGAAACAAAATCCTGCAAAACACTAGCTCTTTGCCAAAATTATTTTGGGATTATCCCCGTCAGTCGTGTACTTAAAATGTTCAATCAACAGAACCGGAGGCACTTTAGCCCCCATTTAAACTGCATGTACATAGAACAGCCAGACACACCTACTTTTTCACAATTGTTAGGGCTATTATCATGATTTTTCAGCGCAATTGGTAATTTTGTCATGGTGCTATTCATGTTTAAAGTGAAATGACACACGCAGTCAATAGACTGATAGAGTTAAACAAAACAGAACACATACCCAATACCAGTGACTCTGGTAAGGAAGTTAATGGAGGAGCTGGTGTCATCATTACGAATCTGGAAAAGTAAGCAATATCCATTAGCCTGCATCGAACTAAGTGAAATAAACAATATCCTTCAAAATCTAACAACAATATTTAAAAGTTGTTTGTGCCTTAGTTTACTGACTAGGGTCATAGGGGTCAGATTGCAGTTTCAGAATTCATTGTCTATTCATGAAGCACAACATCATTAACAAACACTCACCTTTTCCAGCTTCTTGAGTGTTCCTGTTTGTAAAAATTCATCTATCTTTTTGGCAATCTCTTTTCCAACACCATCCTATTTAAAATATATTAACACAAATCAGATGACAATCGACTACCAACAACACAGTATAGTCTCAAACACTTTCTCTCCCCCCTCACCAGTTTCTTGGCCTCATCCCCATTTCTCAACTTTTGGGGGTACTTGGAGATTGAAGAAGCTGCTTTCCTGAAGAACACATTGGCACAGCAAAATTTACTGTAATTTACTAAATGTACTGTATTTACTGAAATTAATATTGAATGTTTGCATGACCAAGAACAGAAGGAGCCCCCCCCCCAAAAAAAAAATACTTCAGATGCCTGTTGTGAAGGCCCACATTTTACAACCATGTCTTACCTGTAGGCATTGTACTTATGGATAGCTCTGTTGACATTCTTCTCATAGTTGGCCAGTTCTAGGAGAAAACAGTATAGTTATGTTCATTCACAAACTAAACAAAATAATTGGATATTTGAGAGGTTAACAAGCTATTATGATTAATGTTCACCTCTCTCAAAAGCACCTTATACAGGCAAGGGGAATATGGAGGCGTAGGCTGGATATTAAATCAAATCCCAAACCCTGACACTTCCGCTCAAATGCCTAGGTTCAACAATACTCCTCGGTTAGATGTACAAATGCCTGACTAGACCTCTATATCTTCAAAATATATTACACAGTTATGTTAACTATATCTGGACATTTAGGGCAAAGCGTTGTTGCTACTAGGTCATGACAAGAAACTGCCAAAGAAGATTCACTCAAATGAAATGGCATCAAATACTTTACTCAATTAGTCACTGATAATTTTAAGATCAGACCCACCAATGCCCATCCTGAGTCGTAAGTACCATCTGTACATGAACCAGGTTTATAAGCGCCCAGTGACAGTGACTCAGAGCTCTATCCTGGGTACAATGTTACCATGCTACTAGATTTTTATTCGTGTTTCATATTTCATAATTTCACTAGTTGTGCATGTTGCAATATGAGGTTACATATAAGAAATCAAATAAACTAATTAACAATCCAATTATGATGCTCGCCAGCTGTCGCTAGCTAGCTAACATTGAAGCCAGGCGAAGCACGGCTCTCCACGTCTCTCGACTCACCGGTAAGAAAGTCTGTTATTCCCTCGTTTGGGGATTCCTGTGGCGCTTTCCTTTTACTCATCTTTGTATTCTAGATTATGATTAAAAAATATATGTTACTAGTTATTTATAATTGCTTGTAATTTGTAATGTAGCTACAAATAGCTTCTGCTGCCAGCTAAATATTATTAGCAGAACCAGCAAGCGAACAATGAACTCCACTCTTAGGGGGCAGGGCTTGCGTGACACGTCAGATTACACAAATATGATTAGCATACATACGTCATATGAAATAAAGGTTTCATTACATTAATAAGAGGTTAAATGTAGACAACAGAGTGGTAGTGTTACGACAATACAGTACACACATACAAAAGGTCTGAAAAATAGTGGAGAGGTTTCTGGTGCTTCCATTTATGAGTATCCAAGTTAAATGAATTAAAGCACTAAACACCTAATCACTTATATACACTCCCAGTCAATAAACAGTAGTTTATGACAAAAGCCTGACAATAAACCCAGTCATCACATTTTAGTAATTCCACAGAAATACAGAGTCAGTTAATATGGACAATGTATTACAGCTATGCCTTACAGCTAAATAGTTGAATACAGGGAAGAGATGTACATACTACGACAACAGAAGTGCTGTATTGCCTATTGACCTCCTAAAGATACCCCCGGGTCCTGCAGTGGTGAGGGAGAAAGTAATACATTCAGTGGTAGGCAATTAAAGCTAAACGTGCAATTTGTAAATTAGAGCCCTAGAGTCTATTTCCCAGCTTCCTCTTGGACTGTAGTATCATGTTCAGTAGCTTGTCTTTTTTTCTGAAAAGACCCAGGCAGCTTTCATCTGTTTAAGTTAGGAATCAGTCTTGATATAGACTTTGTCCCTAGAGAAGATCTTGATGGCCTCCTCCACCTCAGAAAGTCTGCGGTCCAGCTGAGCACGGCGTGAGCGGACACCCAGGGAATCAGCTTTGACTGGAAGAGACAGCAGCTCACTCACCAGAGACTGATGGGCTAAAGATGTAAAAAGAGGAATAATAGAGAGATCGAATGAGTGAGTCATGAGAATCAATTTCAGACTGAATGTCAACTGAATATACAGCTGATATATACCCTAAGACAATTTTAAATAGGCTCATGGGTCTTGAAGAGACATACTTTCTTTAAGTGACTGCAGGGTCTCCTGTCTCTCTGTCTCAGGCATCAGGGTGTGGCCAGCTGGGATGGATGGATCAGGGATGTTCCTCCTCTTCTCCTCCTCTTCCTTACGCCATTGTTCCTTACGCTCCTCAAGGCTGAGAAAGAGAATGATTAATAGTTTCACAAAATAATACACTTTGTTAAGTTTGTGAGAGAATACAGCATATTGGTTCAGTGTACTCACTACTGAGGCACCTGTCCTTTGACTGCACTGGGCAGGGGCTGACTGTTCCTCAGGTTGGTCAGTGACTGGGAACGACGGGGGACTGTTTTCCCAGCAGCCCGTGCATTATGGCTCACAAAGTCAACTGTACGGTCTTGCATCTGCAACTGAGAATATTCATAATTTAAGTTTCATTACTCATGCAACATTAACTATATATTTAATATGGTTCTTGGTGGAAAAAGTGTACAAATTGGATGCTAAGTCAGATCTTGTGAAAACTGTCAGAACGGCAAATCTGCCATTTTGACAGTTAACCCAAATGAATCCTGTAAGTCACTCTGGATAGTGCCATCTTTTAAATTACTTTAATGTAAATGTATATTTGAATTTGACTGAAATAAGGACATAAATTCCTTCAATTAGTCAGAGTGTCTCACCTGTGAAGTCTGGTTCTCTGCATGGTTTTGGGAGGCAGTACGAGGTGAGGGGAATGGGGATAGGGGACGGCTTGATCTTGGGGAGGGCGAGATGGCACGCTTTGGTCTCGGGGGTCCAGCAGAGCCACAAACAGAATGTGCCTTCAAAAAGTTCTGACAATCTGGTCTCTTAGGTGGGCTGGTCTCCTGCTGAAGGAAGAGGATGTAAATTTTGTGTTGTCTGTGACATGAGAATCACTATAGCCATGTAGGATCCAATATTGCAGCCAAAACAGTGTTATGGGAGTGCCTTGGTTTGTTATAGGAGGGCCCAGAATCCCTAGGATATCAACTGGTGCACGTATATGCAAGGTGTGGAAGCGCACCAAAGCCCAGTGCACTAAAACGAAAAGACAGCCCATCTCCCAGTTCCCCTCACCTGTAGCTGGGCCATGACCCTGGAAGGGATGTCCTGGTATTTGGGTGAGGTCCACAGGGCTTTGACAGGGACAGGACGGGAACGCTCCCTCTGTGCTTCCTGTTCTCTGCAGCGTCTCTGGATCTCCCTGAGCCGACGCACGTTCTCCTTTCCATAGTCACGCACCAGCTGTTCTGTGGGGAAAAGAAAAAAAATCAGTGGAGTGCAATGAAAATAATAGTTAGGAAACTGTACCTAAGAGTTGGACCTACTGTGCTTAGACGTGTTGGGAGTGAGGGAGACCCCTTCCAGCTTGAGCAGGGCCCCCACCACCCCACTCTGGCCCCTCTCCAGGATGTGTGTGGCATTAGGGCTGATGCGGTAGGGCTTAGGTTTGTGTGGGCTGTAGCAGCCTGGGTACAACACAGGGTCTGGGGCTAAGGGACCAGAGAGAAGTGCTATGGTTCCATCAGCGTTTCCCTCCAGACGACCCCTAGCTAGAATAACAATACATCCATGTAGGTATGGATGAGTAAAGGAAGACAATGCAATAAGACATTTCGTACCAACATATTACAATTTTAAAAAAGATGCACATGCAAGCTGTCTTACCAGATGATGGACGCTTGTAGTAGTTGGGAAAAAGGGATGGATCCGGGGGTATGGGTCCAGATATCATGGAAGGACCCTCACACATCACTGTCTCAACACCTGTAATTTAGATTATGCTAATTAAGCTTCAAGACGGAGAGAGACAAACACAGTAATTCACAATCGGGTTTCTGTACCTAGCATAGCCAACGGCAGTTTTGAAAAATATATATAGTTGTACCGAGTGATCATTTGATCAAGTTGTCAATGTTTAGTGATTAGGCCTGTTAGTGACAAAATAATGTTAGCTAGCATATTATTAATTGTGGCACAAGTTGAATTACATGATTTGCAACTTCCATACATTACATTTTTTAAATCTTAAAAAAATGTATTAACCTCCACACGTATCTATAAAACTGTTGGTGGGACAGCTGGAGGGTATATTTAATAGTAAAACGTACTGTTGTTTTCCAGTGCATTTAAACTTTGAACTTGAGAGGTGCCAACCGTAAGAAACGGACGATGATTGGGGATCGTCAGCTATTCTTTAGACTTGGCAACACACACATTGATTGATTGATTTCATGTGTGTGTTTGTTCCTTCGCTCCTCACTCAAATGGTAAAATAAGGAAGACATTTGGCCGTTCCTTGCTTCAAGAAAAAGCTTTATCTGAGTGAACTTTAAGGTTAGAATAAGGCTTAGAATGAGGTTTAGACATTAACAGTTAGGTATGTGTGATAGGATTAGGTTAAGTTTAGGCATAAAAGGTATTTAGAACTAGTTCACATTAGGGACAGCTGCAGTAAAGATTTCGCTGACCCGCCGAGAGAGGCTTTTAATATCTACTACAGTACTGTAGCTCGTGACGTGATGGAGATGTTACTTAAAAAATCGCTAGCCTGAAGAAAAGACATACAATTATACAACTACAACATATACTATCTGCTTTAGAATTATGTACCAAATATTACAGTACCTTTGCACAAAATCGCGAGTCCAGGCTTTTAATCTTGGGGCGAGTTAGCTAGCAGCCTAGCCAACAACACGCAGCGCTGGAGAAGCGGTGACAACATTACTCAAGCTAATTTCCTCACTATGGAAACAGTTTAGCCACGCCTACCCGCAGATTTGTGTCTTTCAGTAATTTCATTTGTTTTAGGAACCTGTTTTATCAAACATTTCGCCATGAAAACATTTTCTTTGTGGGAATGTTCTTTAAGATGTCATTTTAAACATTTTACACTTCCATGACTAATCTTAATTTATTCATTGATATGGGTCATTGATTTAAGTATTAAGTATTTAAGTATTAAGTATTAGGTCTAAATAATCTTTACTAAATACTTATAAAAATACTTATAGAAAAGTTTCGATTGCCTTAGTATGTACCCCGTTTGATACAGTCAAAAAAAGCTGTGGTGTAGCCACGCAATTCCCTTCAGAAGTCACTACAGTAGGTATTGGTATTATTACGTGGATGCCACACTTAATACTAGTTTTAGACAGAGCAGCGCCAGGGGAGCAGCGCCTGGGGTTTAGCGCACAGGCTTAATACTTGTTACAGTCAAGGGGATTGAGTTTCTATTTTTGCCCTTAACATCAACCCAATGAGTGAAAGACATTTCCAACTACCTGGGTTTGTTTATAAAATATGGTCCACTAGAGTTTGGGCAGTGTGAAAGCCTATCAAACAAAACTAATAAGCAAACGAATAGGTGACAAAACGACCATATTTTTTGCCAGACCACAAAACGTTTTCCAACATGGCTACAGAATTTCCAAAGATTTTCTTTTTTAGGAAAGACCTAATATCCATCCAAAGCGCTGACGTAGCGCGGTGACGCCAGTGCCGGGGTGCAAGCTGTCCTTACAGTGCCCCACCCCCATCCCCCAGGACGAAAAATTAGCGGTAGATTACGTATCTACAGCCGATCCTGCCGTTGATTTACCTAATAGGTGATGTCTGACTGTGATAACAGCATAGAAACAAACGATATAAAATGAAAATGCACATTATTTTAGAGGCCAAGCACGGGCTCCCGACCTATTGCGGGCATTGTTGCAACCACACCCACTGCTGCAAACGTACCCCTGCTCCCCTGATAGTTACGCCAGTGATCCATGAGCTGTGACTTTCCACAGCGGTGTCCCTTGTTTCTTTTGACATCTCGTTAAAAACATGAACATATTCATTTGTATTACCGAGATTAATGGGGTAATTTATCAAGATAAGGTATCCATTTATTTAATACCTTTAATGGTGGTTGAGATTTGTTTTTAAGGTCACATTGTGTATTTTTTTGGATGGAATGGAATTAAATATTCCAGGATTCAAATGTAGATTACATTGTTATTGTTGAAAAAAAGGTGGCATTTATGTTCTTGTAACGTTACGATATAACGGTTACTTAAGAAAATATACCCACTACTGTAAAGACGCTAGCACCAAGTAAATGACTACGAGTAAATTTCGAGTTTTAATAGGCTACCTTTCTCTTTCCTCAATGACAATTACACAACAACCCTGCCCACTGTGTCAGAATGATTGCACATGCTCAGTCCATGCCCAAACGCTTTCTCCTTCACTGTGCCCTACTGTTTCGTTTAACACAGAACGTCCTGAATCTCTGCGAATCGCCAGACAATAAGGTAGGAAATCTATGACACCATGATTGAAATTTTATTCTGAAAAATGCTGGCTGAAAAAAAGTCTATTGAAATGATACTGAAAGTATATTTGAGTAATTGTTTAAATGGCCCACGCGTAAATCGTGGAAGTCGGAGTAGTGTGGTTGGCTACAGGGTAGTACAGGACTTTAAGGACAGTACAGGCCCGTCTGACATGAAACTGCATATACATCAGGCACATCTCAGCATTTCATGGAAACTCACGATTTATTTGAAAACATGATATAGCCGAATAACGAGGCTTTATGATTGGCTATATGTGATTATTGACGGATTTGATTGAGCATTAGGCATATTTAATGTGTCTTTCACGTCTCTTACAGTCTCTTACAGTCTCGCAATTTCTGATTTTAATTACATTTTATATTTTGTGTATTCTGTATATTTTTTTAAACAGAGCAGTTCACGGAATTATGAGCAATAGAGGTCAAGGCTAATCATCTGTTTATTCGAAAGGACAGTATCTCAACCCATATATTACCCCATCAATTATAAATTGTCATTTGAACCTCCATGAACAGCATGGTTTATGCACTAGAAATAAGGGTTAGGTTCATCATCGTGTTGGGGCAGTGCTCCTTACGCAAGACGTTTCTGGTGTAACATGCTGCAAATAAATAAGCCACTCGCGATTTTTAGAACCACCTGGCCGTCTACTACGCTCATTCATGTCCAGTCTAACCAACTGGAACGAACGTAAAATAACGATTGGGAAGAGGTGTTTTGTTCTTCTACCTTGTGCCGCTGTCCGAAGTTCTGAAATCCTACTGCGACTAAGGACAACAAAGAATGATCGAAGCCTTAATTATTGTTTTTTCCACCTAAGAATTAGTATTTTTGAACCTGCAATGCATTTTGGTATTGTTCTTTGTCTCACGTGGTTGAAAGAATTCTGCTAATCACTGGTCAGGTTCCTTGAGTCTCAATAGAGTGTAGACTTTCAATCCATGTACAAGGACAGAATAATAACCCTTATATGAAAATGGCCCTGAAGTGCTTTGGCTACAGGAATGTAGGTATACTGGTGAGTAAGCCAGGCTGTGGTAACCACAGCTAAGCCTAACTTATAAATTCTAGGCGTAATTTGACTGCCCTCAACCTTATATCACAATCACACCTTCTCCTGCTGACATGCCACATAGACCCGACTGTGTTACACTTCATGTGAAGGTCATTGTATTCACTTCTAAACATTATTAGCTTACAAATTTGGTTAAGAATTTAATTGAAAATACCTCAAGAAATAATGGTTTATAGCTGTGTAATAATGTGTAACAAAGCATAATAATACTTTTTAAGATATCCCTGTCTCCACTAACCTAATGTCTTTGTGTTTGCATGATCACTCTTGCAGCCTACTAATTTCCCAAACAACTGTTTCTTTTTTTGTTTGAATGGCATGAAGACCCAGGACTACAATGGCGAATTCTGTAACTGCATTTCCAGGCTCCCCCTGAATGTGTCATGTACATCCGGTCATTTGTGGCAGCCATGTTGCTGTCTTAGTGTGCAGTTGTTTTCCTGTCCTGTGTGTAGATGATTCATGTCCTTGTGACCCCTAGAGCTAAGTGAAAGTTTAAGAAATGTCTTTAAGGAAAAGGTTACTGATGGGGTCAGAGGCGAGAGATTGGGCACAGGAAGACAAGGCGTAGTATGGTGTGTATGTGTGTTGGAGAGGTTAGGGGAGAAGAGGCCATTTTAAATGGTGTGGTTATGTGGGGTTTTGCATTCTGTGCCTGTTATTTATAGAACAGGGTTTGAGGGGAGAAGGGATTGGGTAAGGAGGGAGGGAGGGAAGGAAGGGGGCGTGTGTATGTGATTCCACACCATGCTGGGTCTGTAGAATTCTCCCTTGCATCAGCCGGGTGGCTGTCAGGATGACTCTGACTCAGTGCAACAGCACTGACACAGACATGGAGGACAGGATAGGTGTGTGTGAAGGTGAATGTGTGTGAGTGCAAGGTGAATGCGTGCGTGCGTGCGCATTTGGGTGTGTGTGTGTGTGTGTGCTAGACTCCAAGTGGTATGAGGGTAACCATCATGGAAAGATATTCTCCCCCTCAGTGCACTCTGTCCCCAAATGACCAGATGACTGGGCACCACAGTGGTGTGTGTTAGTTGGTATCATTATGCTCCCGCTAGTGGGCTCGTGTTTGTCTCCTAAACAGACTGTGGCTTTAATTGACAAACAGTCATATGGGTCATAGAGTACTGCTCTATGAAGGTTGAGGACACACCATGTGGAACGAGTCATTTGTTCGGCCCAATGTAAAGTCCTAAGATAAATGGGACAGATAATGACAATCTTACAGGATTGGAGTTACTGTGGTGTGCGGACTGTAATGACCGTATAGCGTAGTTCATTCTTAACAGGTATGCTATGGACAGGTAGGCAACACTGAAGCAGGCCAGCTTCACTGGTCCATGTTTTCTTTTAACAGAGTCAGAGATTGCTGAAAGTGTTGTGTTTTTTCTTGTACTCTCCCCACATCTGAAGAGGTATGTCCCACAAAGGAGGAGAGAAGTTGAGCATGATGAGGAAGGATGACAAGGGGAGTCCAGCAACAAAGAACAGTCAGAACAAAGGAGCTCCCTGTGTGCCATGTTGCCAAAAGAGTGAGTGAGGGATATGATGGGGCCAAAAGTGGGAGGTGTCAGAGAAAGAGAGGTGGGGGAGAGACACCATGTGCGTAGATTCAGTGGAAACAAGGGGGTCACGACTGCCCTAATTGAACAGACGTGGCAATTTGGCCCACAGAAAAGAGTGAAAATCCTGGCATCCATTAACCCTGACTCCTGAATATGCAATACGAACATTCGCCCTTGATGGACAGAGAAAAGGGGGGAGAGAGTGGGAGGTGAAGGAGAATGAGAGGTGAGCGAGAGAAACACAAGTGTCATCAGGGATTATTTTCTCATCCTTGTGGGGACCAGAATAACAATTCCCTATTTTTCTTATCCCCTTGAACGAATATCAGACTTTTTATCCCCACATGTAGGGAAAGAGACACATACAGCTGTCCTTTATCCTGCAGAGACAACGGAACACTGGTGACATTATAACTGCTGACAATGTGCAGTTGTGTTCACCAGTGATAGTTGTTGACAAACAAAACTCTGGTTTAGTCTCCATTGTAGGTCATTAGCACAGAAAGAGTGAGTGCATCTTCCAATTCACGCTAACAGTTTCATTCACTAGCAGCTAACTACTAACAATGGTCACTTTCTTTCAGTTCATCCTAAACCAAACAAACTCATTTTAGGACAAAACATTCCTTTAATCTTATCATGACCTAATTCATATTGTGCTTAATAATATGGTGCTCATGTGGTCAGGACTACCTTGTTTGCCAGTGTTCAAAACACAAGTGAACTCCATTAGTTAAAGCAGTGGCTCCCAACCTTTTTCAGTTACTGTAGCCCCAAAAATATATCCCTGAAGTACCCCCACATGTTTGTTTTACTAGTTAGCCTAAGTCATTAGTTTTTTTTCAAGTTCCCCCTGTGGAGAGGCCAAGTACCCCCAGGGGTCCTAGTACCCCTGTTTGGGAACCACTGAGCTAAAGCATAATAACTAGCTGTACACTAATGGGCCGATGCTTGAAATGTGTGCAATTATGACACCAGCTCATTAGACCAGATGGGACAGGGCTGGTGTGAAAGCTCAGTGTGTGTAAATATATTTTCTTTACCAAGCATATCTTAATAAAGGTGAATAAGATTCCCAAACGTTTGCTCAATGACAAAGTGTCAACAGAACTGTGGCGATTGTATTTACATAATGAATAGCCTAGCATGCTACTGTAGAGCGGATATTATTTACAATATAGCAAGGATTAAGTGGGAGGTCCGAAAGGTAAGGTATTAGATGGGCAGGTAGATCTACGAGTTAGGTAGATGCTGTGTGGTGTGTTCTGTGTGATGGGCTGTGTTTGCATATGTGAAAACATTCCTAGTGCAGAGTGTGGTGTACGTCTGCAGCTGTGAATCCATATATAAATGCTGTGTGGATACTGTATGTAGGCCTTGATGCTGTGTGTGTTTGTTTCAGGTCAGTACCATGTCGTTAGATTAGAGTTGTGTTCTGTGTCAAGCCATTGGTGGGTGCTGTGTTTCTATGTAGAAGTGGTGTGATGTCTGTTTGTGTGCGGTTGTACATGCTATGTTTGAAGAACTCCCTTGAAAAATAAAAGGGAAGGATACACCCTAACCTGTCTCTTTCTATCTACAGTAACCATGACTGTTCCTCCTGCATACTCGGACCTGGGAAAAGCTGCCAAAGACATCTTTAGCAAGGGCTATGGTAAGTTGGCAAATCCCCAGCTAATTAAACTGGACTTCTTCAAAATAAATATGGAATAAATATTAATACATTCTGAAAAGTATACACCCACAAACATTTTGAAAGGATAAAGACTTTTCAAGCAATGTTACTCGTGCTCAACTGTATATCAGGAACTGTGATGTCTAGCCTTTGAGTTATGACCTCCACAGATGAGGGGATTGAGCTTAGATCTGTTTTATGCTAATTTATGACAATTAAAGTGTCGTTGTTTAACAACTACAAAGTTTGAAGTTTGAATGATCCTCAGTAAAACCATTATATAAATTGTTGTTACAATAATAAAGGGCTACTGAGAATGATCTCCAGGCCTAATATGGTCAATTCCTATCTTTCTTCTTCCTCCATCTCTTTTTCCCATCCAGGCTTTGGTATTGTGAAACTAGACCTTAAGACAAAGGCCCAGAGTGGAGTAGTAAGTACAACTTTTTCTCTATGTCTCTCTCTCTCTCTCCCTCTCACACACACACACACCCACACACACACACTCCTCTGTTAGCTCACATGCCAACAGTACATCTTTAGACAAATATCTTTTAACACTAATTTAAAATAATAAAGTTTAGATGCATTAATCAGTGATAAAGCTGTTTTGGGGAAATGTTGCCTAAAATCAGCCATTAAATATATTTGCAATTTATTTATACGAAATTGGCTATCTATCATTTTCACGATTGCTTACTTGTGTTAGCACAATCAGTCAATTACTTTATGCTAAGCTATTCAGCATTTTCAAAACATACGCTGAATGTTTTACCATTTAGCAGATACTGTTCTCCAAAGTAGTTAGGGTTGCGTACCAAATTCAAGGGCACAACAACATATTTTTCCCTGTTAACAAGTTTGCCCTGTTAACGTGTGGGTTAGAGCCAGCTACCTTTTGTTATTGCCCACTACTTATAACTGTTTTTCAAATTATTTATCACAGGAAATATCTATGCATGTGTTAGTCCAGCCATATTAGCTACATGTCTAGATCCTAGTCTGAGGGCAAGTCAAATGGCTGACTCACTGACTGCTGGCAAGATGTGTGCGCGTGTGTGTTTGTGTTTGTGTGTGTGTATGTGCGTGCAGGCTGTCTATCCCTCACATAGCTCGGCACATCACTGTCTGACTATGATGTCCCTCAATGTTTTAAATGGATACCGTTCATAGCATTGTTTCTCCCTGCAACTGTGCATTATTCACTGTCATATATTGGAGCCCACCACACTACTGCACCCATCTTTCCTGTCCAATAAAGCATCCAAAAAATTATAATAGTAATTTGTGGTGGTACAGCTTGGGCTCAAACACAAAGCTTTGTGTCTATGATACAATAAAGTATATGAATTGGAATGGGAAAGGGAATCAATTTGTATCTCTGTATAGTTTTGACCTAACTGTGTTGCCTCTCTCTGCATTTCTTCTGCTTCCACTCTGGACTTCATTTTCAGATGGTAAGGTTGTAGCTGTGTGTGTATTTGTACTTCATTGTCAGATGGTAGGGTTGTAGCTGCTTGTGTATTTGTACTTCATTGTCAGATGGTAAGGTTGTAGCTGTGTGTGTGTGTGTGTGTGTGTGTGTGTGTGTGTGTTTGTGTATTTTAGTGAAGCTGTCTTTTCCTACTTTCAACATTTCTTGCATCCTCCCAACTGCAATTTATTGCCACCCCCCTCAGTGGCTGCTATGGTCATAATGACATCAACTGGTATCCCCAGACACACACACCTTTAGACTGGTCAAACTGGCCAGGTTAGTGGTCTATGGCTTACTGGTCTGCCAGTTACTGGTCTGTATGTTACAGGTCTGCCAGTTTCTGGTCGGTATGTTACTGGTCTGCCAGTTACTGGTCGGTATGTTACTGATCTGCCAGTTACTGGTTGGTATGTTACTGGTCTGCCAGTTACTGGTCGGTATGTTACTGATCTACCAGTTAATGGTCGGTATGTTAGTGGTCTGCCAGTTACTGGTCAGTATGTTACTGGTCTGCCAGTTACTGGTCGGTATGTTACTGATCTGCCAGTTTCTGGTCGGTATGTTACTGGATGACTGGCTTGACCTGCAGTTTTCCCTGAGCCTCCTTCTAGTCCCATTCTACCACTCACCTCTCCAAAGATGCATTCCCTTGGTAACTGATTCACTGGTTACCAACACTGGCTTTTTTTTGTCCAGCACGAACACACCTGATTGAACTGCTCAAGGTCTAAAGGATTACTTAATCAGTTCAGAAATGTGTGCTGGTTTGAACAACAGCCTGAACACAGTGTTGTTGACTACTGAGACAGGTATTTAGGTACCACTACTCAAAATGGTAGCTACTCTAAATAATCAGTCATGCAATCCTGGGAGGAATTGCTTGGCGGGGATGAGGTTTGGTTGCTTATCTGTTAATTTCTTTCTTTCTCTTATAACACTCAATTGCATTGGTGAGGAGTATGCTAAGCTCCCTTTAAATGAGAATTTTACTTTCTTTTAGCTTGGTTTGATTATTCATATCCGTGAATGTGTTTGTCTTCTGAGATAAACTGTTATCCAGTTAATTTAAACAGCAATTCCAACCTTGAATAGATAACTTGAGCTCTTGAAATATGTGGATTTAATGGGCATGTGAGCATGTTTATTTTTTATTTAGTCTGGCCATATCAAATCACCTTTAGTTAGCGTTCAACCAAAATGTGCAGTTTATTTTAGAGGTGCGATCACCGGGGCGAAGAGACAAAAGGTGGCATTGCCCCTCCAGATAGAATCTGTGCCTCCCCAGTTTTGTTTCCCCTGCTAATGGTATATGAATTAGATATGCCCCCTCATGTATAAAAATGCCCCCCCAGGCCCTTCTTCCTGTGGCTGGGCCTGGTTGGTTATGGCTTTTTAAAGGAAACAGAGCGATGGATTGCAGTTTATCCAGACCCATGTACGTCTTTCAGGGTGTAGAGCCATCTAACCGTTAAGGTAAAAAGATAAGTGAAATTCTCCTTTAACAGAATACTCTCATATAAAAACAATTTCCCTTCTATGCCATTTTCTCTCCTTTGCTCCAGATTCTTTTGCAATTCTCTTTTAGTTATGTGCTACTAACCAGCAACCTCTCTAACACCCCTCCCTCCTCCCTGCCACCCTTCTCTTTCCCTTTTTCAGGAGTTTGCAACCTCTGGGTCCAGTAACACAGACACAGGGAAGGCATCAGGTAACCTGGAGACCAAGTACAAGGTGAAGGAGCTGGGCCTTAGCATCAATCAGAAGTGGAACACAGACAACACACTGTCCACCGAAGTCTCCATGGAGGACCAGGTCAGTGTGCAACTAGATGAGCCCAACACCAATTTACCAAACCGCATGCTAAACCAGCTCCAGGCAGCACTTGATATAGCGTTATTAAAGGAAAAAATGTTTGCCCAGTGTTTTAAGGTAATTTCAATAACATAATTCTTAGTTTTCTGCTGTTTCAATATGTAATGACAGACCCCCTGGCCCTCTGTCCTGTGTGTTTATAGCTGGCTAAGGGCTTGAAGTTGGCTCTGGACACGTCGTTTGTGCCCAACACCGGGTAGGCTGACTTGCTGATTCATTGCTATTTGAACGTAGACATGAACACTGTACCTGTGACCGCAGTAGTACAGTCACTGTGGTACATGGCCCATAATGTCATGTGATGCCTGACAACCTCTCCCTGTCTGCAGAAAGAAGAGTGCCAAGCTGAAGACTGGCTACAAGCGGGACTTCATGAACCTGGGCTGTGACCTGGACTTTGACATGGCCGGTCCTACTGTCCATGCTGCTGCTGTACTGGGCTATGAGGGCTGGCTGGCTGGGTACCAGATGGCCTTTGACACAGCCAAGTCCAAACTTACCCAGAACAACTTCGCCCTGGGTTACAAGGCTGGGGACTTCCAGCTCCACACCAACGTGTAAGTATTATAGCACTGGTTCCCTAACCCTAGAACAGCCCAGGTTCCTTTGTGTTTGCACTGATTACCTTTCCTCATGCATTTTACACAAACCAAATGTCAGTGTTACATTTACCATAGGGCCAATCCTGAACCACCAAAAGTTCATTTAGAATCTCAGTAGATCCCTGAATAAGTCACCAGTGTTTTTATCTTTTCAGTAACGATGGTACAGAGTTTGGTGGCTCCATTTACCAGAAGGTGAACTGCCACCTGGAGACAGCTATCAACCTGGCCTGGACGGCCGGCAGCAACAACACACGATTTGGCATCGGAGCCAAATACCAGCTGGACAAAGATGCTTCCCTGTCCGTGAGTACCCCAACCACAAATACCCTCTAGAACAGAGAACACATACCCTCTAGAACAGAGAACATATACCCTCTAGAACAGAGAACACATACCCTCTAGAACAGAGAACACATACCCTCTAGAACAGAGAACACATACCCTATAGAACAACAGAGAACACATACTGTCTAGAACAGAGATCACATATCTGTCCATATCACCAAGACCAGGATAACACAACCGTACAAATACGCCTCATGTCCTCTATGTCTCCCTTTGTAGGCCAAAGTCAACAATGCCAGTCTGATTGGAGTCGGCTACACGCAGGCTCTCCGGCCAGGTAACTGAAACTCCTTTCTACAAGATACCTAGCGAGTTCTGTCTACATTTACACAAACTGAGGGCAAAAATAACTATATCAGTGGCCACCTCATTAGGTAGATCTACCTCGTATCAGGTAGGACTCACTTTCACATCCAGAACAGACTGAATTCTCCACAGCATGGATTTAACACAGAGATGAAAACATTCCTCAGGAATTCGAGTCAATGACTCTATAGCGTCACATCGTTTCTGCAGTTTTTCCGGCCACACATTTGTGCTGTGAACCTCCCGTTCCACCTCACTTCAAAGGTTCTGCATTGAATTAAGATCGCATTGCTTAGATCGCGTCTTCCCATTTTAATGTTTGGTTGTACAACTAAACCCTGAGTTGAAGCCACAGGATTTACTGGAGTTAACTAGCAGGTGTACCGAAAAATCACCACTGACTATATATAAATAGATCTCTGTATGAAAGAGCAGTTGTACGGTGTGTGTTAAGGCTGCTGTCTATGTCCTCCCTGTCCATAGGAGTGAAGCTGACTCTCTCAGCTCTGATCGATGGAAAGAACTTCAACACTGGTGGTCACAAGGTTGGCATGGGCTTTGAGCTGGAGGCATAAGGCTGAAGGAAAGGGAGGGATGGGAGAAGAACAGGAAGAGCCTGGATCTGACAAGACCTCAATGACACCTTGACACACACACGTGTTTTGGCCTTAACCCTGCAGTCCTTGCCAGCCTCCGTTCTATATTCAAAGGGACAGACTGTGGAGAACAGAGTTCTTTTTTTGGTTGTTTTTAGGTTCCCATGTTTGTTCTCCTTAACAATACCACTAGATAAAATCTGTCAGACCATGGCACTGGAGCAAACCATCAGTGGGTCTCAGATGAACCCCTATTTCACAGATAGTGTACTACTTCACACAGTGCTCTGTCAAGAGGTGTCCGACATGCAGAATATGTACATCAAACAGACATTTGTTCCGCTGTGTGCTCTTACATTTAAAGCACCTTTTTAGTACGGGTTGAAGGCTGTATCATTTTACTAATTGTGATCATGCTTTAATCCCCTTTAGACATGCAAACAGAAAATGTTGATTGACAGTTTACATTTATTTTTTTGTATATTTCTGGTACATACATTTGTATTCAAGCCAAATAACTCCCAGATTCAGGATACCTTTCTGTGGACAGATGTACACTATCTGTGACACAAAAACAGGGACATATTGACATATTGCTTCAATGAAAAGGACAGCTTAGAACTTTATTAAAAATTAGACAAATTCATTATCAGTTTCTAAATCAAAGAAAATATCTTGAGACCAGAGAAATTAAATTCTACTATGACAATGAGACCTGGTCACAGAGTTATATTCACAATCCAGAACATAAAGTAATGGCTGAACGTTCCGCTCAGTGTCCCTTGTTACCTCCTGTTTTCACCTGTTCCATTCAGTGTACGTACCGTTAATTGCCAAACTAATACCCCAGCACATTTCACTATTTGAACGATCTTTTGTTTCTGAGTTTTGACACGGTATAGAGGCACCGTTACCTGTTCTTTAGGTTTCTGTTTTTGTCTTGTAATTTTGTGTCTGTGCTTTCACAGAGGGAAAGTTTTCCCTAGCTGAAACCTCAAAAGGAATTAATGGAATAAAGAATGTCAAACACTTAGTTTACCTGTTCAAACACTGCCTTCAAATGTAAGACATTTCTTTGTTTAACAGTCATTGTGTGAATGTTCTGTCACCAGTACAGTATGTTAAAATCTATGAAGCAGTCATATTTCTCTGATTTGTAAGTAAAATACAGCAAAATCAAACCATAATTGATGTTACAACATTTTTTGTATTACAGGGCGACAAATGTTGCAAAATCAATTATTTCAAATTATCTTACATTGGCTGTAGTTACATACCGTACATAGAGATCCAGCATATGAAATCAGAAAATGTCCAGTTAAAGACAAATATACTCCCCAAACTGCCTATGTTAATAAGTGTTTATAAAGTATATAGCAGCTGAACATTAATGACAGCTAATTCTTTGTTCAGACAATATTTTATGGCAGCATGAAAGATTAGGAAACATTAGGAATCTAGACCGCACCTGACTAGGTACAACCAGGACAGCCATTTGGATCACTTAGATCTGACCGAGCCAATGTCTTAAAGACAACAATACCATTGTCTTTAGAAATGACATTCATTCAAACCTTGATTTCTACAATACACCAGGGTACAGAATACCGGCTAATGGGCATGTGAATGGACACCCTCATTAGCAAAGGGTGTACAAATCAATACATGTAACAACTGCATAATGAAAGAGAGACATACTTGGTCCAATCTTAAAAAAAGACAAAAAAATACAGCATTTTGATGGTACTTGAGGCAATCAGTTGAATGTAAAATATTACCCTTTCTTCTTTTGAATTAACTAGCTGTGTATTGTCTAAAATTAACCACTGCATATTTATTTTTCAGCTGAGGAAAAATATACTTTGTAATTGAGCAAAATGTGTGGACCCACTCTAATGGATTGATTTTGCTGCTAGCAAGTTTATTTACACTATTTCACACCTCAAGTGATTTCTATCGAACAAGGGGGACCGTTAACGTAAGAAGACTCCTGTATCTTCTCTCCTTTCATGTACTTAGTTGCCATTTTTGTGTGGTTAATCTGCATTAATAAACTACTCAGCTTTGATAAACAAAAAGATCGAAACATTACAGTAAAAGTCAGTTGCATAGGTAATCATATGAATAATATTACTGTTTGAAAGCTATAGTTGAAGCGGCAATTAGTTGACAAAAATATATTTTACAAAACCTGACAAATAATGGCAATGAGATGTACCTTTTTAGGAGGGCTAGCTTGAGCAATACTAACCCTTTAAAACTAGAAAACATGCATTTTGGTTCAGTCTGTTATTATGTAAACTGCTCAATGCAATCTGTGGCAGTAAGTGTTCCCCACCACAAGGTGGCAGCAGAGTATTACACAGAGTTTAGAATGGCACAGCTGTTGACATCACATTGAGAACAAAATGGCTTTGGATCTTAGGTCTAGGATTACATTATACTAACTCCAATCCTTCCCATGACCATTTAAAAGATGACCACAGAACTGATGAAAACCACTGAAATCAGGAGAGATCAGAGGAGAGGTCCTGCCTTCCACTCAGCCATGTCCACTCTCTCAGCAGCTGGAAGACAAAGACAGCCAGAGAGCATTAGACATTTTTGCAACTCTGTTGTGTGTGGGTGTGTATATGGATGTGTGTTTGTGGATACCTGCATGTCACTCTCAGACTCCTGGATGGTGTCCTGTAGCAGACTCTGTAGACGACTCTCAAAAGTCTTACTCTCCTCAATTACCAATAGAGACTCGTCACTGAAACACACACACATACACACACATTAACTGCTGAGACAGTGAAACTCTTCTTGTTTGAGCTCTGTATATAACACAAGTTTGTATTTAGAATCCAACATTTACTATGCAGGATAAGTGATATATGTTTCTACCCCCTTTAATTAAACACAATCATTTCCTGGTGTTTTCCAAAGGCGGAGAATGAATCCAGATGTTTGTCAAAATGCAGTTTTTTTATTATTACAACAGCAACATAACTATCAGCGGGGACTATCAAACCAACTTCATTTTGCATGTTTAGAATTTCACAACAAAAATGTGTAAACAGAAAATTACATTATTACTTTGCATAATTAGTGTCAACTGACCCTAAACCTGAATTTCTTGAACACATCCTGGCAGAAACCAAACAAACTTTGTTTCTGATGTCTTGGTTAACCAAACGTAAAATGTATATATATTTATTGACTGTGATAATACTAATTACCAATAATTAACACAAAAACTAAAATCCTTTTTACTATCAAAAACAGAGTGAACAAATCAACGTTGTTTCACATGGCTTGGCAATCCCAACTTCAAAGATGTACATTTTATTAACATAAACAAGTTGGCAAGTGTACCAAATCTACCCCCGTAAATGTATTTTCAGTCCTTTCCACTCATTGTTTTGGAAAAAAAAAAATTGCAGTGTCCATAAAAGTTCCTAAAAGAGCCTGCCACGTTCTGGGAAGAGGTATTCGAGACAGAAACATGAATATGTTGCCGAGTGATTGAAAAAGTGTGGCAAAATAAAGGAACTGGCCAAAATCCACAGCATACCAATGTGTTTGGGAAATAAGACACTGGAATTGGCTCACTTGTCTTCATTGATTGATTTCCTGCCTGTTGGCCCCTGTCCGGTGCCTCCCACTGATTGGGCCACAGTGTCACGGGACCCCCCTGCTTCAGCCCCAAGGTCTTACGCTGCTATATTATTGTGCTGGGGGAGTAGGGTCAGTTCTCCTTTCTCCACTATAAATCCTTGTAGACCTAAGAAATGCATTTTCTAAATGTTCCCTGTCTACTGCCGTTTTAAATTGTTCTTATCCATCTGGTCATACATCTGATCTGGGCTAGGTTTTAATAGACTCTGGGCTTATCCCACATGCATCGAACAATTACAATTTGGACTCTTAATATGTTCATCCTGCACAGCCAGAAGAGGACTGGTCACCCCCTGACCCTGGTTCCTCTCTAGGTTTCATCCTAAATTTCAGCCTTCTTAGGGAGTTTTTCCTAGCCACTGAAGTTCAACACAACTGTTGTTTGCTCCTTGGGGTTTAAGGCCCGGTGTTTTGTAAAAGCACTCTGTGACAACTGATGTAAAAATGGCTTTATAAAATAAATTTGATTGATTGATTGATGACTGCTGATGGCAGCAGCAAAATGCCTGTAAAAGCGCATTTTCTACAGCAATATAGTGCTAAATGAACTAAGGAGTTCTGCAAGACAAAAAAGGTTAAATCCAGGCGGATCTGGCAGGGAATCTGGTGACACTCTTGGAGGCAGTTCTACAAACAGGAACAACCTCAATCCCTTTCAAATGTGAGTAGGTGCTAATGGTCTCCTGGCACTCAACAGAAACCATCTCCTCAACTGTGAGATTAGCCACTCTAAAACCACATCTTATACCACACACACACCTGCGTGCAATGATGTGACTTTAGAAATCCCTTCAGGTAGAAATGAGTGGTCTTGGCTTATGACAGACCGCTTAGCATCTGAGCAGACCTTTACAGGGATCAGACTGCTCACCCCAACCGACAGTGGCTCACATGCTGCCCGCTCAATACTGCGCCTGGACAGGCCCACCTGGAAGGGAGTGACTGGAAATTATGAGTCGACTGTGGATTCCAGAAAGACAGGGGAACTGTTGGTCCTTGTCACATGTCAGCAACAGGAAAAATAACTGTAAGAAAGATATTTTGCCATTGTAGACTCCAAGGGGGTTGACACAGCGAACAGGAATCTGCTAAAGGAGGTCCTGAAGATGTTTGACTGCACAGAAAGTTCCTCGATATCCTTCAAGAATTCCACAAAGGAATGGCGGTGTCACGGTGAGGGAACAGAACTAAGAGCCTTTCAATTTCCCAACCAGGGTCGGGTCAGTCTGTGTAAGTACACAGCTACGCAGGGGGAAATGAAGCAGCCTGGAGTCACCATCGACATCAAGGTGAGTGGCAAGACTACAGACCGCAGCCAAGCTGACCTCACCAGAGTTCCAGTGTGCTGATATCTAACTGCAGAACACCTTCAGCAGCTGTAGTGACCCATTGTAGAAGCTGTAGCAATGAATCCACCTTAATAAAACAACAGCTAACTTGGCGTCGTCTTCCTGCCGTTTAAGGTGCTCTGTGATCCGCTACAAGTACAGCAACGCTCTGCTGTGACAAGACGCGCTTTATTAAGGACCCAATCGAGACTGCACTGATGTAGTGCACAATAAACCCATCTCATTTAGTGGACCAGTTCAGTGGACATAACAGTGATGGAGGACAGACCCACGTCCGCCCAAAACAGCGTTCAGCTGCCTTCATCCTGTCAATCCACATGTGGATTTCACAGCCACCTAAAGACTGTCAGGTAACGGTGAAGACGGTGTGTGTGTGTGTGTGTGT
>JACXGJ010002714.1:0-62053 GCA_016801105.1 Esox niger | reverse complement strand
GTCCAGTTCAATTATAGGAATGGATCAGTCCAGTTCAATTATAGGAATGGATCAGTCCAGTTCAATTATAGGAATGGATCAGTCCAGTTCAATTATAGGAATGGATCAGTCCAGTTCAATTATAGGAATGGATCAGTCCAGTTCAATTATAGGAATGGATCAGTCCAGTTCAATTATAGGAATGGATCAGTCCAGTTCAGTTCAGTTCGATGCAGTATACTAACATTTGTCGCATAAACACTTAAGTAAAAATGTACAATAAAATATGTTCCAGAGAGAGCTCAACGCGGGCCTTTAAGACGGCCATGTCTCAAGTTGTCCTTACCTGTTGGGAGCCAAAAAAGCTCAAACGGATTGTAAAGAAAATTGACCTTTCAATGGTCCCAGCAAGGACAATCGGCAGTTCTGGTTTAGGTTTACAGTAAAAATTACAACTAGGTTTAGACTGTTCAGGGTTAAGATTAGGGAAAACCGCAGACTTATAAGTGAGGCTGCGAGCTCCACAAGCAATAGCTCCAGGCCAGTGCGTCTGAAACCAGATGAACGTCTAGACCAGTTATTAGCACTGACCTGCATAACTAGCTGCATAAAAGGACTGACTTTCAGCTAAAAGCACAGGCAATAAAACAATTTTACAACAACATCAGGAGGGTAATAGCAGTCTGAAGGGTCAGGTCTTGCTATAGTGATCAGCTTAGCAGGTTACTCGAGGCTACAGGCACATGAGGTTAGAGTCTAGTCATTTAGGCTACTGTAATTCCTGTAAAATAGATATTTTAATAGCACATTACATACCAGAAATATAACATACATTGATGGTCACTAAGCTAATGAAGCCTAATATGGACAAGGCATTTTCATTCTAAAATTACCATCCAGACATGCAATTTTGATGCAAGATCAAGAATATACATGCACACCAAACTCTGCACAGTGAATAGTGTTTGGTTGCGTGGGGTTGTTCTGCAAGTACAATTACTTGCTAGAGCAAATGCTGCTGAAGAAGTTACTGTCAGTTCTATACAGAACAAGGAGGAGTTCACAGAAGATTAGGTATCTTCTGTAGGAATACAATAATAATAAACATAATATGTAAATGACACACTGATTCGTGACATTTTAACTGACTAATAAATGTACATTTACATATCTAATCACATCTCTAGGATGACATAAGACACCCATTTCTTCTTGACAGACAGCTAAAGTATCCAATTAACTGGCTTAGAATTATCTTTGAAGCTGCGTTAGATGCTAGAAAAGGACTTTGGGTTCTGTTCTAACAACTCAGCAAGCTGAGCCAAGTATAGTTGGGACCCCATGTAAAAATGTAATATCTCTATATTTAATAGAACATTTGAAAAATACAGGCCCATTTTAAATTTGATGCCAGCAAAACATTTCAAAATGATATGGGGGTATGTTTACCACAGTGTTTCATCACCTCTTTTGACAATACTCTGTAAGCTTTCATAAACTGAAGAGACCAATTGCTGCAGTTCTGAAAGTGAAATGTTTCCCTATAATTGCTTGATATATGAGCAGCTCAACAGTTTTGGGTTTCCTTTGTCGGATTTTTCATTTCATAATGCGCCAAATGTTTTCACAGGCAGACTGCAGGCAGCCCAGTTTAGCATCCAGACTATTTCACAACGGAGCCATGCTGTTGTTATGCGCGCAGAATGTGGTTTGGCATTGTCTTGCTGAAAGATGTATTCAGTATAATGTCCATTATAAGTTAGAGTACCTCTACGCACATAATGTTTCGTGTCGTGCACTTCGGCATTGGGACTTGTCAAAAGTCTAGAGTTAGATCTGTCCTGAACACAGACATTAATGATATTGTTTGAATCAGAGAGGGCTGCGCTCACTTGCCACCTCAATTGCAGTTTCATTCTAAAACGGTTAGCGTAAGGTTTAGGTAAGGATCAGGGGCAAGCACTAACACTGGTTAATGTCAACTCAGAGCCTTCAGACTGTTTCAAAGGCAAGCTCCGCCCCTTCAATTGAGTCAACAAATCATATTCATTTTTGACTTCAGTGCAGATTTGCTATCAAGATGTTTGTGTAAGTAAAACACCAACGTGCTGTCACTTTTGCGCCAACATTTGAACATCGGCGTTAAATATCGGCCATCGGCCTGCTTGACAGCACCAAATTAGTATTTACAGACAATCTGTCATTCGCTAACCATGATAATCTTATCAACAGCATCTTAAAAATGACCTGTACAGATAGAGTTAAAAAATGTCAACCTAACTGGAGACAAGAAGCGTAGCTAAGCATGGTGTGGCTGAGACGCGAACACCGCTACAATCATTTAAGCAACAGCAGCTGCTTCACCAAGCCAGTGTGTCAGTACCCACAGAGTACTGTAGCGTAGGTAGATCCGCCATAGCCCTGAACAAAGTGCCAGTTAACTGACTAGATAGCATTAGCCAACTAACAACCTAACACAGCACAATAATAGTACAGTACCTTACACCTTTTATTGGCTGGGTGTCTGTAAGTAAAAACATAGCTCCAGCTAGCGTGGCTACTGGAGATTATGAAATTCAAGAGAAAGCGCCAAACGTGCTACGTTTCAGTAGGTCATTGTCAAGTTCTAATTCTCTACAACTATATAAAAAATAAAGTTACCTTCGTCAAAGACATGTCTTTTACTGGTTTGGTTTTGTTCGAAATGATTACGTTTCCTCGGCCCGCTCAGTCCCACCTCCGCCATCTTGAGTTTAAAATAATCACACGTATCTGACGTCAAAGAACCCAGATTCGCCTTCTGCCTTCATCAAGTTCACGTTGACTGATGATATTGCTGGGTCCTAAAGAGGAAGGTCATAGCCATGCATGCATTACCGAGCTGATGCAAACTGTACACAAATCTGGTGCTAGTCCGGTGTTTTGTTTATTTCAATTTTTTTTATTATATATCCTAGAAATAATTCACCCTCCTGAAAGGTGTTGGCATATTGCACACCAAGGAGCTGATGATATAACATGAACGTTGCACAGGTGTACTGGATATATAATAAAAAATATGTCACACATTAACAGATATGTTTTACATTTTAATGGGAGCGTGGAATTGAGTTTTAAGTGGTATATCACGCTCTACCAACTGCTAGTGGAGGCTTGGGCACAAAGCTCAATGAAGGCAGAAGATAAAAATCTTTGGCGTATGCCTTGGTGATCAGGGACTGGAATGTAAGCTAACGAAACTGGTAACTCAGGGTAGGCTGAAATAATGTTTTTGGTCCCTTTTCTCTACATTCCAATTATATATTAAACTATATTAATACATCTGTTATTTAATCTTTGAATGCTGACATAAAGTGACACTTCTCTATTTCAGTTATAGATTTTGCATGATCAGATATACAAATTATAGTGTTTATTGACCTATAGTGAAATGCCTTTAACTCAGTCTTTAACTAATTTGGCTGATATACATTTTTTACACGTTTGCTAGCTACCATATAACTGACTACCAACCTAGTGTTTAATTTGCAACAGTCTCTTCTCTATTATAATGAATTGTCTTGATTAGAAGGCAAACTTTTCAATGTCAGGCAAAATCGTGCATTATCATTGCTCTTCATATCTAACTAATGTCACTATTAAACACATGTTAATGGAGCGACGTTTCTTTTATTCTGACTGCTAAGAGTGACTGTGTTTTATTCCGAGAGCTAGCAAGCAATAGAAAATGTTCAGCACGCCAGCACGGTAACAGAACATTCTGAACAAAGGATGGGACCCATCCCTGGCGACATAACTACCAGATGTACTGTATATAAGAGGAGAATGTATAAATCCAAAAATCATTATCAACGTTTTTTTTTGTATATCAGTCATTAATGTCAACCATGTTAATGGTGAATACTGTCATTATTAGCATTATTTCTGCCCCATCCTTCCCATAATTATATTTTTTCTAATGCATACTCTCACACTCATTCACAAAATCTCTCACAAAAAACTAAACCCAAACAGACAAGCACACCGTCATGCGACGTCCCTTGCTTTTATATCAGTATCAAATTTGCCTTGAAAATAAAGACTTATAAATGCCTTCCTAACAAAGAGCTCTGGAATAAGACTTGCAATGACTGCCCATGATTTCAAACGTAATATACCCAATGTTGGCGTTTATCCCTTATAAGTATGGTTGGAATACTAAATTCCGCTTTGCTGAAGGCAGTGGTATGAGACCATAGCTTTAATTATATGTATTAAAGGCAGGGAATATAAATTACTTCCGCGTAGAACATTTTAATAATTAAGTTGTCTTTCCATTAAATACACACATATTCTTTACTTACATTTATTGTCAGAGGAGTTTATGCTAAGGCACAGAGAGAAACCTGTTTGTATTTCCACGAGAAGAGTAGCTCAAGGCTTGCCACTTCCCACTGTGCATTCAAAAGAAAGTGATACATCTACTATTTACACTACCTCTGCCCATACAAATATCTAGACAATATTAGGAGAAAATTATGTCAGGGAGGGTGAGATGGGGATTTGAGTGCATGTAAACAACTGCAGACCTAGGAATTTACAATATTTCATAAGAAATGTCGATAATATCCCATCAAACTGATTGTATTCTCTATCTGCTTATTTTAGTAATTATGATGTGCAATCATTGAGGCATTTTAAAAAGCAATAAAAGTCTTAATTTGAAATAATTGAATACCATTCTGGTATTTACATAACATCATGTCATCTGGTGCCTGCCATCACTATTTGAATAAGAGCCGTAAACAAATAGTTTTGTTGACTGAGGAAATGGTCTCCTTGTGGAACAGAACAAACACAATAAAACTAGAGCTAGTCCTCAGGGTTTTCATACTTCAGACTTGTTTAGATAGTTAATGTCTTCACCAAATGTTGCTGGAAGGTCAACCAAGTAATTTAACTGAATGAGAATTAAAATGTGTGGAATGACTGCTGTTTGTGTTTATGCTTGACTTCCTCTCCTCTGAAAAATGGCAAGGCCAAAAGTCCATGGTGAATCCACTCTAAATTGAAGGGCTTGCTAAATTTTGATCAGTTGCCATTCAGTAAGGGGTGTATCCATGAATGTAATAAATAGCTGCATGTATAGCAGCTGAACTTGTAGCTCTTCACAATGATCCAATAAAAAGAACAAGCATACAATTTGAGATTTCCACAAACTAGGTTTCATTCACCTTAATGTGGTGCTTGCACTTAAATAGAAATACAAGAAATAGTCAGCTCAAGTTCCCCTTAACATAACAAAACAACTAATGCATAATTAATGCATACATGATGAATTACCCATGAGCTCCCAAATGGTGCAGTAGTAAAGTTGCTTTGAGACCAGGGGTTTTAAATCCTGGGGTTATCGGACAAGGGTAGTCTTGTCTTGCTCAACCAACTCCTTTTGTTAGGTTGGGTGGTAGGTCGGCCAATCCTGGTTGCCAGTCGATGTATTCAACTTTGATGGGCATAGGTGCTGGCGAGTACCTCCTGGTTGAGCAACCAGTTGGACAATAAGACAGGAGAGATGTGCTTGGAGGACATATCTCGATCTTCAACTCTCCAGGAAACCCCCTGAAATATAACTTACATATGAGTTTCCATCCCCATATAATGTTTTCATAATATCCAAATATGTTAGAAGAGAATTATACAGTAGCAAACCAGTCAAGTTAATTAAACATCTACATGTCTCCATTGCTGCACACAAGGTACCTGCACACATTCCTGCAACTGCGGAATGTTTGCGTACGCAACCCGGATCCTTTCAAAAGAAAAACGATAGACGTTATCTATGCAAGATCACACATGTTTTCTGTTCAGCTAAACACGCACACGGTATCACCGCGTGACAAGGTCTTTCAGCCAGAGGTCACTGGTCAACAACACTGAACTGGTGATGTGTGACTGGTAGATGGCTCAAGGCGGGATTCACAGCTGCAATCAAATATCCCTAAACGGAGCCACTGAGGTTTTACTAGACCTGAGATAGACTGTGATATATTATCTGGACGAGTGGCACTGTGACAACACACTCTCAGGATACAGGAAACACACACACACACCCACACAAACACACAACGCCAGGACAGCTAACTAGGAGATCCCTCTGCTGTCACATAATAAAATGTCACATTACGGCTCTCCTGAAAGACTTTTTCATTGTGGACAACATATTCTTCAGTCCAAACATGCCATACAGAATGTGTGGCTTTCAGGTACAAAGACTCTGAGTTGACAGTCAGTTTACAGGATCAGACCTGCCATTTGAGGAGTTTACCGCAGTGGACTGGTTACTGGGAATGACACAAATAAAGAGAAAAAGATCCCTGGTGTGTCTATAGACTGAGGGGCACCTGTTTACTAAGATAGTTCTGGCTCACCTAGAAAACTAGGCCACAAAGAGCTGGAGGACATCTGAGCTAATTTTGACTTTCTCATTAGAGTTCTGTCTGTGTGCCAGTGTGTGTCAGGTCGTACCAGCTGATACTTTCCTCCTAAAACCGCGCTCTTGGCTCATATAACCTATATCACTATTAATACAGTCATGGAGTGTTGACCATAAGACCCAGTGGTGATAAAAACATGCCTCTACATCCACAATATGGTAATGAGCCTGTGACATGCACTCCATTCTAAAGAGTGATGAGGAGGCTAAATAGAAAAAATCAGGTTAACTAGAAAAGGCCCCAGCAGAGAGGTACCCTCAGAGACTCAGGCCAGGCTAATCTGTGCCGCAGCACTCTATTCTTAGAGTGTTGCAGCAGCTTCAGAAATATGAGAGACCCACACAGGGACAGCAGCAGGTCGCTGTAAATTTAGAGGGTCACTATAGAGACCAGTAAGCCAGACACCCCCCCTCCTACTCAGCGGATTATGGGGAGCCGGGGAGGTGAGGCATGGAGCCAGGGAGGTGTGACGTGGAGCCAGGGAGGTGTGGTGTGGCGTAGAGCCAGGGAGGTGAGGCATGGAGCCAGGGAGGTGAGGCGTAGAGCCAGGGAGGTGTGGTGGTGTGGTGTGGAGACAGGGAGGTGTGGCGTGGAGCCAGGGAGGTGAGGCGTAGAGCCAGGGAGGTGTGGTGGTGTGGTGTGGAGACAGGGAGGTGTGGCGTGGAGACAGGGAGGTGTGGTGGTGTGGTGTGGAGACAGGGAGGTGTGACGTGGAGACAGGGAGGTGTGACGTGGAGACAGGGAGGTGTGGCGTGGAGCCGGGGAGGTGTGGCGTGGAGACAGGGAGGTGTGGTGTGGAGACAGGGAGGTGTGACGTGTGCAGCAAAGGTAGTGCAGAGGTGTTTCAGTGTTCCCCCACTCTTTGTCTGAGATAAATGTATGTACAAATATTTTCTGAAGTTATACACTTATATGAACTGGGAGCACTCAAAGTTCATATGGCTGGAGACTGCACAATCAGTAGTAAGCATGAGGATTTTATTCCAGTGTCACTCCAGTGACTGTCAATGTCACAGAGCACCAAACTCCACATAACCCAGCACAAAGCAATAAGCACAACAGCATTGAATGACCAGTTAGACATGGACATTATGAGCATCACCCACCTGAACATGCGTGCAGTGAGAATTTAAGAGCCTGGTGTCTTACATGTTTATTCTTGGCCTAACTTCAGGCATTATGCAGAACAACTGTATAATCATAGGATGTACGCAGACCTGGAGTCTATTGAATGTTTAATGAATGCCATGCTCACAGGATGCATCCAGAACCAACATACCTGTGATCCTGTGCCTAGATAGTCTCTCCCTGCAGTGACAAACAGGGTTGTGGTTTGAATTCCAGTTAATTGACGAAGAGTATTGCATTTACAATTCCAAATGTAAAACATGTTGAGCTTTCAGGAAATGTACCAGAATTGACCCCAACCTTGGTGGCAAATATAAAAACTGCTACTGTACTCGCAAAGGTGTTTAAATAACACTTTAAGTACAGTATGCGTATATATTAGCTCATAATAATGTACTAGAGTCACCCATGAAATTATGTGTTAATATGTGCTTTCCTTATTTTGTTGTGCAAAGCATTTAGTACAATCATGTCATCTGTTACCCTCTTTGGCAAGGCTGTTCCCAAATAATGTTAGTTAGTTTGAAGGGTTAGAAAATTAGAAAATCTCCATGACATATTTTTTTATATCAGACAAACAACTACTGTAAGGATCATGTACAATGATTCTGGATACAGACAAATTGTGAACATGAGAAATTGCCATTCCACTAAACACCAAAACAGCCTGAATGTGCAAAACTACTGACACTGAACCAGGTGAGTCATGATACTAACATTGAGCCCAGTACTGACAGTACTGACGAACTACACAGACCCTCAATGTGTTAACAACTTACAAATACAGTGTTTAAAACGCATAATTAAACGGTCCACTTCAAAGCAAAACTCTTGCTGACAACACCCCCACATAAGATCTATATTATCCCCTCCCACCATCCGACCCCTTTATAGCAGACCTTCAAATTCAGTTCTATACACATTTACAGTACAGTACACTTTCATATTTTAATTGACACCTATCACCAGCAGAGACTATAGAAGATATTGCTGTTCAATTGTATGAAAGCAGCACTTAAATAGAGTGACCGTCTTGAATAGTCTTCACCAGTATGGGCATCTTGGATATCTTGAGCCTTAACATAGTCCTCCCATTTTGTCCACAACAAGTCTTTTCAGTGGCCACCTGTTATGGTACCATTCTCAGGCCCAATTGATGCTGGGAAGAGAGAAGTTGTCACTGTTTTCATTTCTAATTGGCTCGCTCTAAAGAACGACAACAAAAAAGATAACTTAAAAAAATACTTAAAACAACAGTGCAAGAGAATTTGTTCAGGAATCTCCAGTGTATTTTACAGCAGTGTCTCAGTAGTCTTCTCCATTTCAAGGGGAGACAATTGGGACAAGGGCCCTCTTTCGCAGTATCTTGTTAGCTCAGCTCTGTCCTCTTTTTATCTCTCTCCCTCGGTTCTGGTCAGTCCTACTAGCGCCCTGATCTTGAGGTCTTCAGAGGTGAGAGGATGTAGAGAAGCACAGTTTCAGAGTGTAGGGGTTGGAGCCATCTGGAAAGGATACAGACACGTTGGGTTACACACACACACACACAGACGCGCGCTTGTAGGATCTATCCACATTAACATACATCGTATGGCAAGCCCACACAGGTACACTCTGCTGGGGACACAGTCAGGGATACTGCTGAACGCAGCAGCCTTACGTCCGGGCTGGGAAGAGACAAAGTGTGCAGCAGATGGTGTACAGGCTTCTATCCTAGTGTGGTCTCTGTCTCATGACAGGAAAGCAAGCACACACACACACACACACAAACACACACACACACGCACACACACACCCTTAATCTCCATCTCTGATAAGGACTGACTCCACAGAGCCAGGTTGAAACAATGTGAAAATCAACCACCTGCTGCTACCGCAGCCAGCATTCACAGGTTTCACCCGTTGGATCTTAGAACATGTCCCTCATGCTATTTCATTAAGGAAAAAATGTACTGGCAATATAAAACGCTATGTCAGTACAGTAAAGGGACCAATTAAAATGATGAAGCCCTAGTTTATATTTAAAAAGGATTTAGAGGATATATTATTTTAGCAAGCCTTTAGGTCTTCATGTTACTAGATATAAATCTAAATGTAGAGACAGTTCATCTGTATAGTATGTGACATAGTTCTCAAATAGTCAAGCATTCAGTGCTAGTGTGCAGGTTATCTTATTTGGTATTCTGCTAGTGTGCAGGTCACTTACTTGGTATTCTGATCTGGTAGTGGTTTAGGACGGTCAAGACCTCTACTGCGTGTGTCTTGGAGTCAAACTCTAACAACCCAGATATTGTTTTGGAAGACGCTGATGAGAGAAGGACAACTTGAGTATGCGGGTGCATTTAAAGCAACTGTAGTGATATGTGTAAATAGAAACATTTCTGCATGAAGTCATTCTAGTTTTTGGCCCCCATAACCTCTTCTGAAAAACAACTGACTTATCTTAGATTTAGTAAATTTTAAGAATGCATCCTGCTGCATCCTGCACCAGTAACTGCAATTTCAAACCACCAAGAAGAAAATACAGCTCTGGAAAAAATTAAGAGACCACTGCACCTTATTCTTTCTTTTCCAAAAAAGTTTAAATGGAAAGTTTAGAATTTGGAACAGAAGTGTTAAATTTGCAGTGGTCTCTAAAGTTTAACCCTTCTGTACCTCACTCAAAACCTTCCTTTCCAACTTTTTTGGAAAGGAAAGAAAACGGTGCAGTGTTCTCTTCATTTTTTCCAGAGCTGTATTTTTTTTTGCAAAACAAAACACATGCAGAATGCATCCATTGTTCTTTCATTGTTCTTCAGCTAAACACACACAAAGTGAGATAAATCCAAACCTACGCTTTGCATCAAACATCTTGAACTTGGTGAAACCTGGCACATCATGTTCTGAGCATAACTGTAAGAAAAAAAGAAAAAAGTTATGGTTATGGGAAAATAGAGATCTCTGACCGTCTCAACCAGACACCTAAAATCCAGCTAGCTAACTGAAATGTAGGGGAGGGGGCCTTTGATCATAGCATACAGGAGAGTCCAAGTTAAAACCTCAGAAACCCCTCATCGATCCTCCCCAGATCTGGAAGAGCAGCTGCAGCAGTGTAGTCATACAGGATGGAGGCTCGCTAAGCCAACCTTCCAATACTACATATATCCTGTCCACCTAGCCTTGACACACAACACGCCTGGCCATCGTCATACCTTATCTATACCACAGACCCAAAATGAGCCCTACCCTCAGTAACTGGTCCTCTGAGATGCAGGGGGGGACATTGTAGTAGTGAAGGACACAGGAGGGTGGCTGGATGATGTTCTTGGAGGCTTGGCCCTGGCTGGTGAAGCGGTTATTCCTGGTCATGGCAAAGTCCTTATAGCTGCTGCTGCCGTCTTCCAGCTCAAACACCTGGCTTGGGATGACGGCATGCTGCTTGGAAACACTGGAGTGAGGGACAGATTAAAAAAGACAAAAGAGAAAAGGAGAGACAGAGAGAGAGTTCTAGGACACTAGATGGAATTAGATGAATTCTGAGGTGGAATATGGTGGATCTACAGCGGATATTTACCAGACGTTGAGCCTCTTGCCAAACACCTTGATGCTGTTGAGGTGAGTGATGGCCCTGTCTACAGCATACTCATCCCCCATCTCTACCAGAGCAGTACCTGGTACACTCTTCATGAACTTCACCTGCCACATTTACAGATTCACAGTCATTATGCACAGACAACCATAAACACCTCCAGCAGCACCTACGTCAAATAGAATAACACCAACCAACAGAAACCAACGAATCAAAGGAATATTCTTTCACTCATAAACAATCACAAACAAAGACCCGGACATGGCTGCCCCCCGGAGGTCGATCTCCCTTCTGACCTTCTCGATGTTGCCGTAGAGACAAAAGAGGTTGAAGATTCGCGTGCAGTTCATCTTGGTGGGGTGGAGGCCGCTCACCATGGCAACAGAGCTTGAGGCGTGGTTGTTGTAGACAGAGCTCTGGGGCAGTGGGTAGGACACCACTTCAGGGACATCATGGGAGCTCAGCTTGTACCTGCTGTTCCCAGGCAGAGGCAGCAGGGGGCAGTGTGACCCTGCAATACATGTTTTATTTTTTTAATAGCATCTTACATGATATTTCTACCCTATTTTATTTACATTTTAGTTAATTATCTCTTATCCAAAGGGACTTGCAGTTGTGAGGGCATACATTCTCACAGTTTTTTAAAACATCTTTGAACTGACCCCGTGTGAATCCCAAAACTCTGATGTGGCAAGTGCCAAGCCCAACCAACTCTGTGGGACCTAAAAGGTCAAAGCAACAATCTGAAAATAATGATAATGCCCTTTTTGTGTAAGAGCTCTTAAAAAAATACATTAGAAATATTTTGGTGGGATGATACTGTAGTTCCAGTTAGCTGCATGATGTCACAAGGCTGATTTGGTTATAATATACCAAAGACTGCTCAAGAATTCATTCTTTCAGCCAATCGGGTCTGTTTATATTAACTATCCTCACAAGTTTCCCAATGGCCACATGATCAGACGGAGCATCTCAAGGGCCAAAAGAGGTTTGTGGAATCAATTAATATATATATTAAAACAATGATGACAATGCTTGCACAGGGACATTAAACCTGGCTTGGGTTCAGAAAGTACAAATAAAAAATAAAACAATTTGAAAGAGAAGTCAGCTACTACTTTCTTGCCCCTTCCAGTCCTTCTGAACCAAACCCACATGGTGAAAGGAGCGTGGTGTGGGTTACATGCGGCTAGACTCTAGAGACAAAGCAGGTTGGGAGGTCTACTCTCACCTTCAGATAGGGCAGGGAATCTACACCCTCCATCTGAGCCAATGGCATAGAGTGGATACTTTAGAAATCTGTGTGCCGTAGAGATGGCTGGCTGGCTCACTGAGTAACCCATCGGGTGGCGTTTTGGATCTGGTGTAGGCAGGAGGGATTTTACCGTATCCATTGTCTCCGTAAGAGGAAGGATGCTCCCCCAGTATGGCCTGTCTCTGCCGTCCCTTCCCACGTTCTGAAACATGAACGCATTTACAGCACAGGGAGAGAGTATGAGGAAACCAGCTCGGAGAAACACATGAAAATAGGATGTATTCAAATACAGACACACCAATAAAAAAGGTCATTGTGGATAACAGAAATACTGTGGGATTACAGGGAAACGTTTCCTCTCTTGATTTCTTACGTTACATGTTCACATAAAAAGAGCAGTACAGCCACTACAGGCATAAAGCACAATGACGAATAACCCCAGCTACATGAGGAAATTTACTGGTAACATGGCAATAAAAATATCATAACAAGTAGTAACAGCTGTCATAACTTGTCATAACCGGTCACAATATCATCGTAACACTGCTAAGACATCCAGTCATCTCCAAAATGACTCAACCGTGACAAAGATGCTAAATAAAGGCGGTGCGTTGTCATTTTTCTACAACATGGAATATCACATATATGATGCAAGAGAATCAAGCACAATCACCAACGTCTACCAATATAACCCCACCCCCTACCTAACCATGCCAGCATTATTGGTGCTCTTGTTACCATGTCGTTGAGCAGCCCTTGTGAAAAGAATGGCACAGAGTATCTTCCTATATCATCTCATGGGTACAGATCCTGCCCCAATGACCTGTAGCTGATGACTGGGATGTAGGCAGGAATAGGAGATGTCCTCAACTATGGAGCACTGGGACAGGTCCATGTCGGACTTCAGTGTGTGTGTACCGTGACAATGATAACCAAATGTCACTTCCTGCATAAACATTCTGTTACTAAGTATGGGTAAACGGCATGGTTTCTATTGCATAGTAGGTTTTCTGGCCTATGTGACTTTTACTTAGTGGTCAAAAACAAATGTACAATAACAATGTATACTACATTTAGTTTTTATACAACTCTGTGAAAAGAGACCACTCCTAAATATTCTTGAATCATCATTTCTACATGTATGGCCATTCCATTCCAGTGCTTAAAATTCCAACAAAGGCACACCTCATTTTACTTATTGTGATACTGACTAGGTGATATTCTGAGGGAAAAGTATAAAAAAAACACTGCTGTGGCCATCACTGTCCTCTTGCAATAGGACCAGCGGAATGGCAAAAACAGTGCATGTAGAACCTCATGGTAATTTGAATAAAATACAAATATTTCAGCATGACAAAAGAAAGCTTTGAATGAGGAAAAGAAGGTTTCAATTCTGGCTTTACTTGCAGAGGGATACAGTGAGCGTCAGGTAGCTTCCATCCTGAAAATGTCAAAGACAGCAGTTCATAAGAACAGTGTCCACTGACCGAGATGACCGTCAACTCATTTGAATGTCAATCAACAACCGTAGGATTGATGGCAAACAGCAGCTGGGGTGAAGTGCAGGGTGAGGACGGTTTGAAACAGGCTTCAAGTGGCAGGGCTGAAGTCCTTCATCAATGAGAAGCAAAGAAGTGCCAGGCTGAAGTTTGCAAAAGACCACAAGGATTGGACCGAAGAGGAATGGAGTAAGGTCATCTTCTCTGACGAGTCAAATGTTTTGCTTTGCTCAACACCTGGTCTTCTAATGGTTAGATGGAGACCTGGAGAGGCCAACAAGCCACGGTGTCTTGCACCCACTGTGAAATTTGGTGGAGGATCGATGATGATCTGGGGATGCTTCCTGCTGGAATTGGGCAGATTTGTCTTTGTGAAGGACGCATGAATTAAGTCAAGCACAAGGTTATCCTGGAAGAACACCTGCTTCCTTCAGCTCTGACAATGTTCCCAAACTCTGAGAATTGTTTTTTCCAGCAGGACAATGCTCCATGCCACACAACCAGGTCAATCAAGATGTGGATGGAGAACCACCAGATCAAGACCCTGTCATGGTCAGCCCAATCCCCAGACCTGAACCCCATTGAAAACCTCTGGAATTTGATCAAGAGGAAAATGGATGGTAACAAACCATCAAACAAAGCCAAGCTACTCACTAAATGACAATATTTGCATTTGGAATTTGGCAGTTATGTTGTCAGTAGTTTAAAGAATAAAACAAAAACATAAATTTTTCTCAAACACATAAAACCAGAGAAACTGTTAATTTTGCAGTGGTCTCTTAATTCTTTCCAGAGCTGTATATGTGTCATATAGGTAACATGACAACACTAAAAAAGGTTGTGAAAGGTTATGTCAGCTGTTATTAGTTGTCATGGCATGACAGTCATAACACGTTAAGACGCTATGCTACATACAAAGTGTTCCCCAAAGAATTATATTAACCAACATACATTAGAAAAGGCCCCATGCTATAATCTGCATAATAAGGAATACAATGCATCCACAGTTGTAACTTCACCAAGCATTTCAAACAGTAGTACTATTACACAAACAGAAAATCAGATTTCAATACATGTCCTAAAAAGTACTATTAACTACAATGCCAGTTTACGTCATAAAATACAATCCTTCAGCAATATATAGACAAAGAACAGTAGAGAGAATAAGAAAGAAACAACATTTTAAACAGGAGGAAAAACCTTTTAAAATGACAAAAATGGGTGAAGAAACAGTACCTGAATACCATCACTAGCGTGAACAGTCAGCAACCCTCTCACTGAGGTCTTGGCTTTACTGGCACAGGTTGTCTCTTTGAGTGCACAACATCAACCTGTGTTACATTGTCATACAGTCAGTTAACATCTGTCACAGAATCAATGGGAGAGACATGGAGACACAGTGTGGACAAAGAAAAGCCATAGTCGCATTTCCAACCAGGGCAGTTCCAACTGAACCCATCAATAGAGGCCTAACACAGTTAAACTGATCAAGAACACTTGACTAATCAAAGCTCCTGTCCATCAACATGGACGCTAATTATATCATTTTATAATAGCTTACCTATACAACTGAAAAGCCTGGATATAATGTAGAAAACAATATGTTTTCCTTTATCAGTAGGAAATGCCCCAATACATTACATAGTGTAGCTTACAGCAGGCCATTTATAACTGTAGTGGCATGGCACATTGCAAGCGTTTATAGCCACTCTGTAGTAAAGCGGAGCAAACACAGCAGAGTGCAAGATTTCAGCATAATGTTTCATTATATAATGGGCAGCACTGGCAGATTTTGGAGAGCGTATAAAGGAGGTGAGACGCTGGAAAGTGATTTTAAAAAATCTGATATTCGGGCCTGTATTGTGGCTAGTTCAGTAATCAAAAGGCGACCTAGATATACACAACAATCAGATCTGGAAGGTAAATATTGTGAACAGTGTCAAGAAGCATAAAGAGCAAAAGAAGGTTTTGGAACCCATGCTAAACCCCTTTTAGTGGATATATTCTTCTAGACGGACTCCCATGCACAACGTCTTTGTCAAAAATCAGCAACACAAGTCCCTCTAACCCGGCGTACTTAGCATACTAATCTTTGTATGTAGACTATGGAATAACCATAACGCATGGAAAAGAGCAATTAGCACCTTGTTCCAATTAGCATGTTGTCGCAATCACTCAGGCCAATATGAATATCGTCTAGTGGCCAATAATTGCCTCATCGGTACATACCTAATAGCTATTATAGTCAGGTCATCTCTATGGTCGGGGCAGTGTCGGCCCTAGCCATTTGAGGGCCCTAAGCAAAATTTTATTTGGGGCCCCCCTCTCCCTTAGTGGTCCGGGGCTCACTAGCAGTGTCTGGGGCCCCCTAGCACAACTTATGTGGATTATGCCTAAGGCCGGCCCTGGGTCAGGGGTTTGGGTGACACTACCCGGGTCTCAAGTCAATGTCACACACAATCAGCTGAGGTGCTGCATGAGTGAAAAATTATATGGGGGGGATTATCAAGAGAGTCCACTCAGAGACCTCCAATCCCAGACTCAGGGCATCCAGCTGGGTTTACATTCTGTTTGCTGTGCTAGTGGAAGATATCTACCACCTCCCCCTGCTCCCCTGCTCACAAAATCAGGCTTCAAACACCCTCTATTATTATCCCCTGAGATCCGCAACACTCCCCCCACCTCCTCACCAAACAACTATTTTCTGTCCTTTTGTCCTCTGGGGTGAAGCAGGGAAAACGATCCCTCGTCAAGAACTCCCTCAGAGACACTGCAAACCCCAGCTGTCCACTCAACCTTAATTCATCCAGGCAGAGTTAATAGTGAATGGTTGTTTTGGCAATCATATTTCCACCGCCAAATGGGATAAAAAAAAAAGATTAGAACAACAAATTGCTGCTTCTCTCCTTGGCTGCATTTCTCTCGTATTGAGGAAATTGCCATAATCTTTTCGGTTTAAACAGGGATATATTAGCCCATCCAACCCCAATGCCATTTCTTCCGAAATACAGACACCTTGAGGACAAACAAGTCAGCCCCGCTGTGCCTATGACACATCACTGAGCGTGTGTTGTCACAGAAACCCTGTTGGGCAGAAACCCCCCTTAGGACGTGACACAGACGTCATGCTGTTGCAGTAAGTAGAGCATTGTGTTGTTAACACCATATTAACACCTGTTCCTTAATGCCAGGCATGTTGTTTCTGTATGAGGAGACCAGATAATACCACACACAGAGGATAACATCCCTCTAACCGATAGAGCTATGAATTATCTGAATGATATACAATGCAATAGCCAGTACTATAATAGTCTGAGGCAGCTTTAAAGTGGATAAAATATGCTGTCCTGGCAGGTAAGTGAAGAGCAGCGGGGGTGTACTGGAGCTGTCAGACTTGAGGCCAGGTTAGAGACGTCCACAGAGGAGGAATATATTGGACTGCTGTGAGAACGCCCTCACAGCAGGAGACGCGCTTCCACTGGGATTTGAAATACAAGTCAACGTCTTGTTTTAGGATTTCTCATTTTTGCCACACAGTAAAGGGAGATGTCTGTGACAATGGATACCTGCTAAGCAGGCGACTTTGCCCACTGGTTTGTCTGAGCAGACAGATGCACTGTAGAAGAGAGCGGGTTGTGACTCGTAGACCAGTGACTTTCAGATGGAGAGACATGGCATTTGATAGGGGGTGTCCAGTTCTTACTGGCTGTGACACAACTAGGGACGTTACTCTAAGACTCAGGACTGCAGTAGCGGAGACCCTCAAAGAAGGAAATGTGACTCTCTTTATCCACACAATGTCCTCCATTAACAGAGCATTTGATAATAGACATGATGACATCTACACAGTTCTCTCGGCTACAGCAGTCTTTTACACACTTTGTATCCTATCAAGTAGCGCTTCCAGAAGGAGATACTGTAAACGCTGTGTATATGAGTGTAACAGAGTAGAGAGTCATTCTTAACAGACGAAAGTAGGTCCAGTCTAAAGTCTAACAGCAGTCTGTCCTCCAGCCATGAGAGGGCACTGGCGGGTTCTCCTGGGCGTGTTGATGTTGAGGTTGCATGAGGTCAGGATGAATGAGTAGTCTCTCTCCCTCTCTCTCGAGGTTTGGGGAAAGATGGATGCATGTAGTTGTGCAGGGTCAGCCTGTCGTCCGTCCCTCTTTCTTTTTCCCTCTCTCTATTTCCATGGGAGGCAGGTGCAGGCTTGTGAGAGACGGATGTGAGAGTGTGTCGCTTGGAGAAGGACGTGCAGTGGGTCGCTCTCGTGTTGGCTTGGTTGACTGGAGGTCTGTGGTCCTTACTGCTCCTTAACCACCTCCCAATAGGGGGCGCTACAGTCACAATGATGACTCCTCTTAGACAGGGTGGGATTGGGGTATAGTAAAGAGGGGCAGGCAATAACAGGCCATAACTCTGTTCTCTTTTCACCTTTGCTACTAAAACATTCTTTATACAGTTATATAACCACTGTGCCCTCCTCCACTTCTGATTAATATCTTATCCAGTTAGCACATTCAGCACAGTACAAAGACAATAAGTTACTGCATTTCTCTTGGTTGTTTCAGCTGAAGCAGACTAAACTCTGGACAAACAGTCAGGCTCCCTCTGTACCCCTACCTCCCTCTGACAGCTCACAGCTGATATATCTACAGTCTGTGAGGAAGGAGAAAAGACAAGGAGATGCAGCCTGGGCAGTTCTGAGAGGAAGCGACTAAGCGGGATGAAAACCTGACTATGTCTGGCTTTGTGTAGCACTAACACAGCAGCTTCTGCACAACGACAGGGCAAAGAGCTGATTCTCACCTCTGCGGACCAGGTAAGGCTTTGTGTAGTCCCAGCTCTCGTTGTCATTTCTGATCACGTTCAAGCGAGTTGGCTGAGGGGAGGGAGACACAACAGATACGTTGCATGCCAACAAGAAAGTGCTCTGACATTTTAGAGAACATCCATTTGCTAAGCATTAAGTGTGAGACCGTTTGCAGTAAATATAGACTCACCCGGGCATATTCTATTTTTAAGGTGCAGCAGCCAGCATAGATGTCGGCTCCGTTCAGCGCGGCTTTAGCTTTCTGAGCGCACTCAACAGACTCAAACGTGAAGGGCAGTTAAGGGAAACACTGACACAACCGAGGAGCCTCAAACATCGACAGAAATCTCACACGCCCTAAACACCTCGGAACGTCAACAAAAACAACTTCAGTAATTGGACCCGGAGATGCTCTTGTTCTTGTCACATCCTGCCCCCCCCGCCCGCTCCGCCAGCCAGAGGCCTGGACTGAAAGGATATTCCACCATGGCCTGGATGCCGTTGCGTTTGAAGATGACGATCCGCATCACACTGCCAACTGGGTTGCACACTGTGTAGAGAACATCCTTGGAGACAGAGGAAGAGACAGAAGGTGTCAGTTCTCACCAAGGCTGCAGATGGAAGATAAAAGATCCAATTAACACTGTGTTTCTCCCTGACACATGCAGCAACAAAGACCGTTTACCGGGTTGTGACATTTGTCTGTAATATTTCATAGGTTTCTGTTTGAGACTGGTAGAATAATAATGAAATTGTGTTTATGCAAGACTTGATGTTGGCATACAGTGAGTGTGTGCGCTTGGAGGTGAGAGGATGACATCTAATTTATTAGGAACCCATAAATGATACATTTCAAAGTTCCATTGCTCTTGATATATGTAACTGCACTAAATGCTGTTTGTTATCTCAGGCAAACCGTTGTCTCACAGCAGATCTACCGTACCAGACATGCTTATGCAGTCTGTCCACAAGGGATTCATCTCTCAGGTAGGATGTGTACGTGTGTCTGAGTCATTTAGTGTGTTCGAACACAGGGACAGTGTCTCTCCAAGCAGGCAATAAACCTCTGTTTGACTTGGTAACAACACACCTCAATCCTATTTAGGTGTCCATTATAAGCTTGCAGTACTGCAAATTTATCTTGGTTGGATTGTGATGTATTTCCTCTGCTCAACTGAGTCACAGAGGAGCAACACTAGGGTGGATGCTTTCTCACTATATTTCTGCATCTGTACGTGAGGAAGACTGATATACAAGCGATCTCTCTGGTATTCTGGCACAAGTTATCTGACCACGGCCTACAGGTAACACGTGGAGTCCTACATATCAATACAACGTGAGATAGAGAGAGAGGAGGAAAGAGAAGAGGGACAGGAGATGCAATAACTCAGTGAAAAATGAACATTGAAAGAGCCACAGGATGCTTTAGAGCACTACTTTCTTAAGCTGGGCAGTTCCCATTAGAAGAGAGAGGGAGGAGACTGGCCCTTTCCCAAATATCCATTGCTGAATTCGAAATATCTGGCATTTTGGTGAAAATATTGCCTCATAGTAAATGAAATATCAAAAATTCTAGTAATGCTTTGAATGTCAGGAGTTTGGTCTTCTGTTTTACATCAAATCAATAGAAACTTTGGTAAATTCATGGGTATTTTAAAACATGTTAATAATCTATTTATAATGTTTTCAGTAATCAAAAGACAAAACAAATGCAAAAAATATTGAAAAGAATATAAATAACAGTTTCTGCAAAAAATTCAAAGAAAAAAACAAACACATCACCACTCACTTAAAAGCGTCAGAGACAGTCAGAGAAGCCTTCAGATAACATGCAGGCCGATAAGAGCATCAAAGGCTAATCTAGAATGTCACATATCACAGTGAGAATTGGTCCAATAGAGACAAGACTGTCAGATATGATCACAGTTCAAGCAGCGTACATTTGATTCTCTCTTCATATATGCTGTTTGTCAATTAACTAAGAAAAAAACGTTTTCCAAAACACCAAGATTAATTCTTTTGCCGAAATAAGGCTAAAACATCCTGTAAATTGTTTGGCAATCTGCACGATAATCCCAGGACAATCAACACCTAATAGGGTCCCAAAGATTCCAGCCTAGTAGCCTGTTTTTATTACCCCGGTGTGTCATAGAGGAAGGTCATACTGACCATGGCTCCACATTCACTGATGTCGTTTGCCATGTCCCAAGAATATCACTGTTCAGGATGATGCTATGTTATTTGGTGCATTTGTTAAATACAAGACTTTGAAATACAGATCAGAGAACAGGGCAAAGCAATGTTGTAGTGTGCCCTCGGCAGTTTGACATTCATCACATAAAGCAGAGGTTTCTAGGAAGGTCGTATAATAGTGTAATCTGTAATACTTCATGAAGTGTTTAAGACAATGTCTGGAGTTGATGGAAGAGGTATAAATGTACTACAAGCTATACTCTCAATCTGCAATGGAAAGGTTTGTGCCAAGCAGTTCCTCCCATTTTGCCTGGATGGCATCTGAAATGGGTCAATCCAATGTTAATTTGCATGAGGTGGGGTTCATCTTTGCGCAGCCGTCAAACAAATGTCTAGCAATTTAAAATGCATTAAAACCAGAAGACGTACACAGGTATCTGAATAAATCATGCAGGCATGAGATAAGGGGATGAGAGCTGTAGCCACATGAACGCAATTAGCCATGGGATGACGCGTTCTCAGGATGGATGAACTCGGTATTTCGACATTTGCAGTGAAAGATAAACTGTAACATAGATTGAGAGGGAACGAGAGAGCAAGATATCCTGCAGTCGTTTTATAATATCCGAAGCCTTCGATTTATATTCTGCAGTCGTTTTATAATATCCGAAGCCTTTATTTATATTCACTAGCCTACTACATGAGCAGTAACGATGTGTTTTTAGCGATGACATCATGCCACAAGTCAAGCGCTTTTAGCGTGTGGTTACCGTGGTGATGGGGTACAGGGGATTTTGGATCGACAGCAGCAGGACTTTGTTGCCACTGTTGGGGTTGTCTGAGTTAGTGGGCCTGGTGATCCTCTTGCTGGTGGAGTAGTTAAAGAAGGCCTGCTGGCCTGCGATGTAGACCGCCTCGCTACTGCCACATGACACGCACTTATCAGCACTCTCCACCATCTCAAATTCCACCAGCGCCTGCCGCTTGAAGGGCATCATCATCACGTAGCTGCCGAGAAAATAGAAAAACAACCGAGTCAATTAGAATTCAATTAACTCGGTCCCTTACAATTAGCATTAGCAGTAACTCGGTCAGCTACTCTAAACGGGCTGCAACTCAAATCGGACTGAAATTCCCTGCATCCTTGCCACGGCGGTGAAACGTTCAGCAGTAGCAATGGATAATATTTCCCTTTGAGGTTTCTTAGATGAGAGCCTGTGTCATAAAATTACTGCAAATGTTGGATTGTAAAACACTTAGATGCAGGGTATCGTCATACAGTATGTGTACACAAGAGGCGAGACAGTAAACATGGTACGCTGGACTGCACTACAAAAAGAACCTGAGGAAATCTCTATTACTCAGGACTTTGGTCCAGGAAGTTGGACCAGGTGCCTAGTGCTACACTAGCACGCCAAATGATTAAGACTGCTCAGCTCAGTAAGGTCAAATCTTGTTTTCACCACTGTACACTCTTGTGTGTATGTGTGTATATACGTGTGTGTATGTACAGTTTCTACACTATGATATATTTAACATAATCTCCAACTCACAGGACAGTGCATTCAGTGCATCTTCTACATTATCCTATTCATTATCCTATACATTTCCTAGTAACCCTCATTAAGCAAATGGCCTTTGTTTAAGAGTAACTGAATCAGGGAGCTATGGTTAAGGGCTGCATGTATTGCCCAACACTTGCTGTGGTATTCTTACCATATGGGCCCAAACTTCTCCAGGGCCTCCACCAAGTCTGCTTCCACCACAGCCTCACACAGCCCCCTGACATGGACCACTGGGGACTGGGCAATTCTGTGGGCTTCCTCTCCATTATCCTGCAACACACACACACACACAGCACTGTGGAATCCATGACAAAAAACAGTGAATGGATGGAAGTTCTAGGCTGAATAAATTAACTGAAGCTCAAAAAGGATGAATGCCAGTACACGCTAACCGACCACAACTGGGACTGCATCCTCTCTCAATGTCACCTTTAACGCGAGGTAGATTGCTTCAGGGATTCCCAATCTGAACTGAAGCATTTAAAATCCTTTTAGTCTCAGGAGGTGCAGAGTGTCCAATGAGCAAAAAAGTGCTCACTTCATTGGCCACATAGGCAAGCAGGCCATAGGAAATATTTGGGAGAAAAAACTTGTGCGTGACCTGGGAATCTCTGATTTCAGGTTGGAGTAACATAATTGGTCTGTGATCTAATAGGCGCAGGATCAAACTGTATTGGTCAGAGCTAGTTTCTCCTGTAGTAGTGGGATTTATGTTTAGATATTTATATAATTGTGATTAAATACCCATTCAATATTTGAAAAGCATAATCGGAGACATTGCTCGTGGAGTATAGAATAAAAGCAATCAGACTACTTTTTTGTGTCTTTTAATCAAAATATATTTAACAATAACTTTTGTATGCTCTAAACTGCACTTGAAATTAGAAGCATAATAAGAAGCAACTTTTTTAGTAAACTTATGCCAAAAAATGTTTTATCTGTATCAATCTTGGCCGATTGTGTGTAATACAAACATTGGTACCAGCCAAGAATTTTCTTATCATGACATCCCTAACAAATATCTTGGTATATAGTTGAACAATAAACTGTCTTATAAATCCTCATAAACATAATATTTTTATAAGTAGAATAATGACACATTTTGAAAATTGTGCTTAAAACTGACTGTCTGTTGATGTGCACACCTCTCTCACACACTGGGAGCGTGTAAAGCAACAAGGTCATACCCCCATCCCCACTCACTGTACTGCTACATATAACCTTTCTTTAATACAGAAAAAATACTAAATTATAAATTTTCTGTCACAGCAAACATACAAAATTGTGGAAGTACAAGTAATTGTGAAATATGACCTACATTTATTTTGACATATTTTGGAAAGAACTGTTCAGTAGTATTAAGGATTTGGCCCTCCATTAGTATTGGGACGATAAAGTATAAAAAAAAATCTGTATACTTAATGCATATGAACATGCGATTGAAAGATAAATTATGACTTTCATGACATCAAAACCCCTAACTAACATAAAACACAGTCAGATAAGGTAGATTTACACATTCATGGTTCAGCCCAACCCTGCTCGAACACCTGCATACTTGGGTAGATTAGCTACATTAGCAATCAAGCTTCAATCAAGCCTGCAATAATTACAGGCTTCTCTTTTGCCCTGACAACCATTCATTATGAGTATGCATCTGGCTATGTAAGACATTCATGAATAATAATATAATTCACCTAAATTAAACACGTTTTTCAATCCTACCCAATGACAATCCTACCCACTAACACTAAACATAAACGTAAAAACCTAATCCTAACCAATAATGCCTAAAAATCAAAGACTTACACCAATTACATGTTTTAGGTAGGGTTGAAACGATTCACCAAACTCACAGTTTGGTACGATGCGGTTTAGTGGTGTAACGGTTTGGAATTGTTTTGATACATCTACAAAATAAATTCCTGAGAAATATATCATTTGTATTTTCCACTTCATCATAGTAGAAATTGGTAGCTTGAATTCCCAGGATCATATGGAAAAAAAGGGACAACAAAAAACTGCTGTGCCTGCCTGTTAACATGAAATAAAATAGAAATATAAAACAGAGCTTCAAAAGAGTGCATAGCCCAGCAGCATATATCAATATTGAGTCACATAGCGGTGTCTTAAACAATATATGGACACTTGAAACACGTTATCCAATATCAAACATTTATAATAGTGGTGGTCTTTTTCAAGTCCAGCATAAACCAAAATGCAAAACTTAATCCCAGACAGGTCAATTTGAGAGAAGCACCAAAAGATGAAACGACTAACTTCATTTTGGTGTTGCAGGCTTGCAGAAGGATTGAACACTGATCACACTTCTTGACAACAATCCAATCTCTTGACCTATATGTTACAGTTACGCAGCCAGATAAAGACACACAAACACATGCACAAATACACACTTGTGGACTATGTCACTAACGCCTACTCTACAAGGAATACAAAAACACCAATTACATGATTGATCCACAGGTGCAAATAGGATTTTACAGCCAAATTGTAACAGGCGAATTTGAGATTCACACTCCTCCAAAGAGCTTTGGAGGTCTTCACAGTCTGCTTCTCAGTCTAGTCACGCTACTGTAATGACAATGTTGTCCTGGGAATAGGCTGCAAAAAAGAAATCTGATGGAACTTCACAGTACAGTTTCTTGTGTAATGTTTGTGAACCTGTTAGGACACTGTAAAGAAGTGTTGGATCCAGTTAACACTCAACGTTTTAAGTTATTTGTCAGGAACACTAGTGTTAGCATAGACGTTCCAGGCCATTTTTTCTGAGAGCAAGCATGTGTGTCTGCAGAAAGAGCATTGTGTGAAACATGAGTGTTTAAGCGCTGAACAACAACTGATCAGGCGTGGCTTCCCAGTAGCACTCACACACGTCTCCCCCTAGGCATTTGGGGGTAAATTACATCATCCACAGGTATACATGATAAACAACCTTTCCTGTGACAGACCCTGCATTCTTCCTTCAGATATATTCCCAGAGACACACTATTCATTCTACTACTGCTCCTCAGCTCTCTCCAATTCCACCTGCAGAAACAAAAAACTGTAGAACCAAAACCACTTCATTCTATAACAGACTTAATCTCTGAAATATTTAAGAATTCTACTGACATTATTGCTGAGTGGTTTAAATTTAGGCTACCAAACGATGTCACGTGCTATGTGAATTGGTTGAGAAATTAGAGTTGCACCCCAGAGATCCATTGTTGCACTCTAGTTGTCCCAAAATGACCTGGACGGGATGCAACATGACAAACTGAATATGCATGCGGATGATACAATTATCAACAGAAATGCTCCTCTGGTCCAGCCTGGAGAAGAGCTCCAGCTGCCTTTACAACACTGCAAACAACAAACCAGTCACAGTAAATGGTCAAAAAATGACCTACACCAGATTGTCTCAGCTAAAGATGATCAGTTGAAACATCCATAAAAAATGTGCCCAGTACAAATTGTAGTGATGCATCAATATACACCAATCAGCCATAATATTGTGTAGGTCCCATTTCTGCCACCAAAACAGCCCTGACCTGTTGAGGCATGGACTCCACTAGACCTCTGAAGGTGTGCTGTGGTATCTGGCACCAAGATGTTAGCACCAGATCCTTTAAGTCCTGTAAGATGTGAGGTGGGGCCGTCATGGATCGGACTTGTTTGTACGGCACATCCCACAGATACTCGATTGAATTGTGATCTGGGGAATTTGGAGGTTAGCATTTTGAACTTGTTATGTTCCTCAAACCATTCCTGAACCATTTTTCTTCGTGGCAAGGCGCATTATTCTGATGAAAGAGGCCAATGCCATCAGGGAATACCGTTGCCAAGAAAGGATGCACATGGTGTACAACAATGCATTTTGATTTAATTAATGCAAAAAAAACATTATTGGTATCAACATTGGCCAAGGGTGCCACATGAATTTCGGTATCGCCAATACATTTCTTATCGCTGCCTCCCTAACAAATACCTTATTATATGTTTGAACAATATTGTCCAATACATCCTTATGTAGATAATATTCTGATATGGCTTAAAGGAATACATCGACAAAATCTGAAAAAATTGCCTAAACCGGCTTCTGTTGGACTGTTTGTTGATGTGCACACCTCATACACTGGGAGCGTGGTAGAGCAACAAGGTCATACCCCCATCCCCATTCTAAATTGTGGAAGTACAGTTGTGCTGTAAAGTTTGCATACCCTTGGAGAATTGGTAATATAGGTTCCATTTGTAAAGAAAACATGAGCAGGCAAAAAACATATTTTATTTCTTATGGGATTTACATTCAACTGTATGTCATAACAGAATCGCACAATCATAAAACAAAACATGGCAACAAAGAAAGAAATGAACTGACCCTTGTTCAAAAGTCTGCATAACCTTAGTTCTTAATACCGTGTATTACACTTTAGCATCAGGTGGTATAGCTGCACATTTGTCTTAGCAAAATTACTCGAGGTCATGCAAAGTCTTTCGTCGTCTTGCATGAATCACAAGTTTGAGATCTACCCAGAGTGGCTCGATGATATTAAGGTCAGAAGACTGTAAGGGACACTCCAGAACCTTCCCCTATTTCTGTTGTAACCACTGCAGGGTCAAGTTGGCCTGGTGCTTCGGGGTCATTGTCATGCTGCAAAGTCCAAGAGCGTCCCATGCACAGCTTTCATGCAGAAGAATGCAAATTGTCTGCAAGTATTTTCTGATAACACGCTGGATTCATCTAGCCATGAAGGCCTTGTTGACCCCTCTTCAAACATAGCGCTTATGGTTGTGACCATAACACTCTATTTTGGTCTTGTCACTCCAAATTACAGTGTGCCAGAAGCAACTCGACCATGGAGCACATTTTTGTTCATGTATCAATGTATTTTATTTTAGATCAGTCATATTTTCAAAGCACAACTACACAAGTAATTGTGAAATGTGACATAATGTGACATGTCATTTGACACATTTGGGAGTGCACTTTTAACTTGGCAAGATACATAATCATTCATATTAGGGTGTATACATAGAGTGCCCTCCATAACATTGGGAAAATAATGCTATTTTTACTGTACATTCAAGGAATGTGAAAAAATGATTAAAAGATGAATTATGACTTTCATGACAACAAAAACACTAACTAACATAAAGCAACATAGTCAGATAAGGTAGCTTTACACATTCCACTTTTTTTTATGACAAATGAACTACTATGTGGATTTTTCTGGTAATAATAAAGCCAAATAATAAGAAAACTTGCAAGTAATTTGATTACATCCGTGTAGACAGCATCAGGCGACAACTCTTACATCAAATTCCGAACATTTATAATAGTGGTGGTACAGCATAAATGTATAAGCTAAAGTTCATCCCAGAGAAGGACAAAAAGATGAAAGGGTTAACTTAATTTTGGTGTTGTAGGTTTGCTTTTCACTCTTTATGGTGATGTTCTCTTTGTGATGGTATAGTACACACTGTGGCCAGGGTCTCCCTGAAGAGCTGTGTAGGTGTCATCCTGTACGTTAACATACTCATCAGGGTCAGAATATATATTTTCTCCACTCTCATTCACAATGGTTTTTGAAGCTTGACTGCTGACATAAGGTCCACTTTGAGTATCAGAATGTATTGTCTGTGTATCAGCTCTGAGTTGGCTTTCTCTGCGATGTCGTCTTCTCTTCCATATGTAGTATCCAAAGACCAGAAGAGTTCCAGTAATTAGGACAGCCACGACCACTATTTTATTACGAGCCTCACAAAAATACTGGTCAAATTCAATGACGACCCAGGTGGAGTTCAGAGCACCAATCTTATTACGAGCCTCACAAAAGTACTGGTCAACTTCAATGAGGTACCAGGTAGAGTTTGGAGCTCTTGTCTTATTATTATGAACCTCACAAAAGTACTGGTCCTTAAGACTGACCCCTGGGTTTATGTAACTTTTTGATTCCCCCTGTAAAACGCTGACTGCAGATCCATTTTGTTTGTACCAGATGTATTCATCTACAGGTGGGTTGGCATCACTATCGCAGGTCAGATTTACTGAACTGCTTCCCAAAACGGTCTTCTGAGACCTGCTGACTTTCACAGTCGTGGACCTTGGAGGATAGTTCACAACGAGTGTAGATGCAAGGGCACGATAATTCTCAAAACCTACCAATGCACAGGAGTAAATGCCCGCATCTTCACTGCTGACTGATTTTAGATGAATCATCAACTTTTGGTTTTGACGTAGCAGGCGAACGTTATTCTTATAGAAGATGAAGCCCGTAGATTTGCCCTTTGGAATGCAGGACACATCGCAAGAGATCCAGACTGCCTTTCCCTCTGTGGCGACACTAGGATCAACACGTACATTTATGTCCATAATAGACAGAGTTACTTTAAATGGGTCACTGTAACTCATCTGTGGCGTTTTGAAGCTGAAACTGTACTTGGCTGAGTCCCTCCTTTTCAGTTCTTTGAGTCTCAGGGTGCAGTCGGTCTCATTATCTCCACGGTACTGCACCATATCTCCATACTCCAAGTCTTCAGGCGTCCTGCTTGGATCCATGGTTTTGGACCAAAGGGTCTGTGTGACAGTCTGACCACTGGGGTGTGTGTAAGTGCAAAGCAGGTCCACAGATGTCCCCTCTAAGGCACAGATTGTCTTTTCATTGTATCTCACATCATAACAGTTACCCAGGAGACAACGTGCAGGAGAACGGATTTCATTCACAGCACAGTAGTAACTGCCAGACTCCATAGTGCTGACTGAATCCAGGTACAGGTTATTAATGGTCATTGAGTTGGTTAGTCGTTGTCCGTTCTTGTACCAGATGTAAGCTGGTTTGGAGTTGCCACTCAGAGTACATTTAGTCTCACAGGTGAGTGTTACTTTCTGTCCCTCATGCACACTCCTTACCTTCAGACCTGTGACATCAACAGTTGTTCCAAATTCACTGTTTCTCCATCCTGATCTGTATGTGTTAATTCTACACTTATACACACCAGAGTCAGAGGGTCTTACATCTGTGATGGTAAGGCTGTTTGAATACTGACCACTAAACCCCCCACCACGATACGCCACACTACTCACCATACCCCTTAGTCTCAAACGGCCGTAATACTCATCATCATTCCCTAAATCCTCTGGAATGGTGGTGTCCATCCATTTCATCTTCTTGTTGTTGTTAAAAAAGAAGATTTTTTCCAAACGGTGATTTTGAATGGAAAAACTGCAGGACACTTGTACAGATGTTCCTTCTAAAACACAAAACGTTTCATTCTTACCATGCATAAACACACCATCTGCATATAGACCAGGAATAAACAAGAGAAGTGCTGCAAACATTCTTGCTGACAATGTCCACAGACACTCTGGATGTGCAGTTAAACTAAATGTGATGTGATGCTGGTAGGCAGAGTGAACTGTTCTTGTGCAAGCCATACTTCCTTCCGTTAAGATAAAGAGGGTTTGAAATTTGATGATTAAATAAGAATTAGTTTGAGATAAAAAGGGCAAGGCCCGGTTTCCCAAAGCACTTGACCTTAAGATGCAAGTGCCTCGTTTGTATCAGTGTGTCCTGAAATTATTGTTACTGAATAGCGCCTCCCTCAGCTTGTGGAGACAGATTGCCAACAGTTAATATTAAGGCAACATAACAAATAAAAATATGTCCTCTCTGAGTATCAGAATGTATTCATCAAATTTCAAGACCTCTTTATCTTAACGGAAGGATGTAAGGCTTGCACAAGAACAGATCACTCTGCCTACCAGCATCACATCACATTTAAACAAAAATGTGACAAAAATCCTAAATTCCAACCCTTATTACTATAATCAATTCCTTGTTTCTCATTGTCAGCAATACATTTTCAATGCTGTAACTCAAGGATTGAGAAAAACCCACCGACTGAGGTGAATTTTGAGTATTAGGTTTGTTCCGGTTCTCGTTAGTAAGTCAGACTTATTCCAGGTCGGGGTTGTCCTCCACCAGGGCTGCGCTTTGCCACCAATCCTGTTTGTAACGTTTATGGACAGGATATCGAGGGGCAGTCGGGGTGGGGAGGGGTTGCAGTTCCGTGGGCTGGGGATCTCATTGCTGCTTTTGGCAGGTGATGTGGTACTGATGGCATCATCGGTCTGGGACCTCCAGCACTCACTGGACCGGTTCGCAGCCGAGTGTGATGCCGTTGGGATGAGGATTAGCACCACTAAATCTGAGGGCATGGTTCTCATCATGAATCCGATGTGCCTCCTCCAGGTAGGGCGGCGGGGGCGGTATTGCATTCGCTTTACCGCACTGTTGGGACGAAAAGAAAGCTGAGCCTGAAGGTAAATCTCTCGATATACCGGTCAGTTTTCGTTCCTACCCTCACCTATGGTCATGAAGGCTGGGTCATGACCGAAAGAACTAGATCGCGGGTACAATCTGCTGAAATGAGTTTTCTCAGAAGGGTGGCTGGCGTCTCCCTTAGAGATAGGGTGAGAAGCTCAGTCATCCGTGAGGAACTCAGAGCATTGAGAGGAGCCAGTTGAGGTGGTTCGGGCATCTGGTCATGATGCCTCCAGGACGTCTCCTTAGGGAGGTGTTCCAGGCACGTCCAGCTGGGAGGAGACCTCGGGGTAGGCCCAGGACTAGGTGGAGAGATTTTATTTTGACACTGCCCTGGGAAATTCTTGTGATCTCCCAGTCAGAGCTGGCAAATGTAGCTGGGGAAAGGGACGTTTGCTGGAGCTGCTGCCCCAGAGACCCGATAACGGATAAGCGGATGAAGATGAGAAGCTGAGAAGACCCAGGGTTGAACATTTAAAAACCATACATAAATTAAATAATAACTAAATTAAAGAGGACTAATACAAAAACAAATGCTAAACACATAACTGATGGCCAAGCGTCTGGACACATAACCATTCAAATGTTCGTTTATTTTTCACACCTCTCCAGAGAGGCAATGTGAAACTCATTTATCTCCCTATTATAGTACTGGTAAGAGTGGAAGAAATGGGAGACTGTAGGAAACATCAGGAGGTCAGATCGCAGCCTGTAGGAGGGAAACAGGAGCACTCGTCAGAGCACACACTGTAGTTCCCTGTCACACTATCTCTAACCTCTCTCTGACCGTGAAGAGTGCTGAGACAAGGCAGAGGAAACAAGAAGCGAGAAGGAAGTCTCCGGGAGGAGGCCGTCATAAGTTGCTGCTTCTTCTAGAAAATGGTGAGTGTAGTAAGCAGAAAGCCACACGGACGTACGCAAATTCAAGGACTCTGTCGGCACTGCAAGAACAGCACAGGGATTTAGGGCAATTTGCATCATCACAAGTTTAGAGTGCCTTTAAGAGGCAAGCACAAAAGACATCCGACTAAACAGAAAAATGTGTGTTAGAGCAATGCAAGGAACCTCCAAAGTGTCAAAGAAAGGTAAGGAATCTCATTAGGGACCTTGGCCAAGCTATAAACTCTCAGATAAGAAAGCATCACGACAGCATTTCTGGCACCACTGAGTCTGACAATCCCGTAAAATCCCACACTCTGAATAGGTGTCTACCTGCTTGACACCCTGTCCTGTGGCCTTGTGAGCCACACAAAGTGTGATGATAGAAATACATTCTATGCCTCAGGCTCAAACACATAATTCAACTTAATTGTTGTAGTGTGACATTTAGTCACAGACTTATTCATCCATCTCTGTTGGTGTGCTGATGGGGAGCCCACTGACTTTCTGTATACTTCCTGAATTAAACAGCATGAACCCCCTCTCTTCAACACCTCTCTCTCTACCTCTTTATCTCTCCACTTTTTCTGTCTTCGAGTCACAGCAGTTTTTCACTAGCTGTCCCAGCTGTCACATTCTAAGTTCTGATGACTCAGAACAAACTGGAGGTCACTGTCAACCTCAGTCCATATTACCCTGTAACCCTGCATCACACCCAGCAGCACCCAGCCCAGCCCAGCAAACACACACACACACACACACACACACACACACACACTGCGGTCCACGCGTCCTGCAAGGTTGCTCACACAAGCATGCAGACACACAATCTCCTTTGCCGAAAAGCACTAGCACATGCTCTCACACACACACTTACATCTGCAGTGCCTGCATTCCGTAGAAAATGAAAATCAATTTCCAATATCTTAGATATTCCAGACACTGTTCATGGCAAGAAACATCTGTAACGAGAAGTGTTGTTGATTCCAGGTATTAACCACGCTCAGCATCAGCATCCTACTATCCTAAGCTAGATGCAGGAAAGTTGAACATCTTATGTCTCTTTCAAAGCACATTTCGCCAAGCCATTTGGATTTGTATCACACTGCTCGCTCAATAACATGTTTGTGCTAGTAAACAGAAATGAGGTGAACTCATTGCCAACCCAAAAACCACCAGCAACTTGTAAAATACCAGACCTACTATTAAGAGTTACTAAAAGGTGACATTACAAGGCAGCCTTGTCCAATTTATGCAGGACCCCTTGGGCATTGTCTGTATGCCGCGACCAGGATTCGATCCCCTTGACACAATGACTCAACTGTGTTATGATGCAGTAATATAGACAGCTGTGCCACTCTATACACCATCTAATTTAAAGACAGGCCATGTCAATTCTAGTCTACACCTAGGGACTAACATAGGGTCACTCAGAACTACAGCTTGATGTGTGTACTATGGTGTGAATTAGGGATGCACGATATATTGACTCAATACCGTTATCACAATATCCCGTTGTGCAATATCAAAATCGAGAATTCCACGGAAAGTATGCAGTATTATGTTTATTTTGTGGAGAGATGTATAAGTACAGTGCAACGAAATGCAGCTAGCATTTAACCAGAAGTGCAAATAGAGGAGGGCAGAACATTTTCAAGTTCTATGTATAATGTACCTTCAAGTGGGATGTATAGATGTGCAAGGCCCCACCCCGACTACGCCTCGATATCTTGTCTATAAATGTTACAAACAGGATTGGTGGCAATTGCAAGTGCAAATGGAAGTTCTGAACCCCAATTTGCCACATGTGTCTGGTACTCTAAATAGTTGGACACGGCCACCACCAGTACAACATATCCTGTGCTGTAGACATGGTCTTTATTTATTCATGCTGTACCAGTCCAATATGACTGTCAGTTGAAATAAAACCTTGTTGTTTGCATATGTTATTAATCTATTTTGATGGATTGTCCCATAACCTTTGTGTTTTTACATATGTTTAAGAAAATTGAAATGAATAAATAAAGACCATGTCTACAGCACAGGATATGTTGTACTGGTGGTGGCCGTGTCCAACTATTTAGAGTACCAGTACAACATATCCTGTGCTGTAGACATGGTCTTTATTTATTCATGCTGTACCAGTCCAATATGACTGTCAGTTGAAATAAAACCTTGTTGTTTGCATATGTTATTAATCTATTTTGATGGATTGTCCCATAACCTTTGTGTTTTTACATATGTTTAAGAAAATTGAAATGAATAACGATATTGCAATATTCATGATCAATATCGCAATATCGCATTTTGTCAAGTGTTATGCAACCCTAATGTGAATGTAGCTGTTGCTCATCCATCTGATGTCGAAGCATTCGTTGCGAAAGGGTGCAGACAACCCATCTGCATGACAACAGTTGAACTGTATTGCCGACAGCAGACTCTCAGCTTTTCCCTGTTGGTGAGGGGAAAAGCCGATCAACGGGCCGCAGATATGCACTGCCCAACCTAGCAAAGACCAGAACATTGCATCTCTAATCTGAAGAGACTCTAGTCATGTTGAAGTCAGAGGGGATACAGCCCTTAGTCGGGGATTAGCTGGTGAGGGAAGTGGGTAATGGGAAAAGGTCTTCAGAGATGATCTGGAGGAGGGAAGATTGAATAGGTTTGAGCCAATCAGACATTACCAGAGCAAGGAAAAAGACGCTACTGCATTGATGAGTTTGGGGAGAGAGGGACCAGTGGACTCAACGGTCTTGAGTGAATGAGGTGTGGATGTCATCAACCTTCTTTCCAAAGAGGTTGACAAGGTAATCCGTAAAGATAGAGGACTGAGGAGAGAAAAGAAAGCGGCAAAGATATTTACGGAGTTAAAGGAAGAAGCTTGAAATTTGGAGTGATGGAAAGTGGCTTAAGCAGCAGGGGTAGGGGTGAAAGAAGGTAGCTGGGAAGGGGTGAAAGGATGACAGGTCATTCTGCATTTTCGTTATCCTCCATTCTTTCTCTGCTGCCTGCAGACCTGTTCTGTCATTTCGCAGTGAGACACTTAGCCACAGTGCAGTAGGGAAAAACCCAGCCGTTGCTGTGGAAGGGGTACAGTGAGTCACAGGATGTAGAACCGGAGGAGAGCACAGTCATAACGCAGAAGGTTCGTGCAGATGAGAGCTGATAGGACAGAAGAGATGCAGGGAAGAGAGAACGAAGACTACTTTTCTTATTTGATAAATTCCATGAACAACAATACTTGACAAGAGAACAACTTCCACCCACACCTCTCCCCTGTTAGTCCAGCTTTAAAATAAAATGAAAATAAAAAGTACAAGGCTGCCACAGTGTGACAGGATTACTTAATCCTTCATGAGGCCAGGAGTTCTTCCCTGGCCTCATGAAGTAAAAAAACTGCCTTGAATTTGTTAAGTACAGGGCTCATAACGATTATTTTCTTGCAATACCACTCTGAGATCTGTGGTGCTCCATCTCCCTGACACTATTAAAGAGGTACAATTGAGTATATTTAATTCAAGGTCAGTACCAGGAAATGCTGGTCTTTAGGAAGTTGTAGTTATACAAGTCCTATTCTCACCCTATTTTAGCACAGAAACATGAAATCGGAAACCTACCAACTTTACCGTAAAATATTCTCGCCCCAAAATGGGTCCGAATTAGAGTTTGTCAACACCTACAAATAACGCCTGCACTCTTTCAACACCCATAACACCCACCTTCAGTCTAATGTTTATTTTTCTGGTTTATTGGCATAACTCAACCACCCTCTCAAGTATACAAAAGACCATCCTGCCAGTCCTTGACTACAGCAACCTTACAATTACATGTAATTCATAATGTAGATGTAATTTACTCACATGTAAACTCCTATCCACTTTGTCATAAGCTTAGCATGCAGGTCAACTAGACCTAGTTATATACCCTTCACCAAACTCACTCATACAGATTTCTTTAAGAGTCCCTCTTAGGCAAGACTCCAACCCTTATCATGTGCTTTTCTAATAGAAAATAGTCATCTGCACTTGGTTAGACATCTAACACTGGTCACTCCTAAAGCCCACACTTCCTTTAGTCGTCAGTCATTTCAAATCTCCATTGCCAATGACCAGAACAAATTACAAAAGACTCTTAAACTTAAGAAAATACATTTTTAAAACTTCTTTCCCCTTCAAAAGATCAGCAACTAAGCTGCTATCAGATCCAAGCGTCTGCCGAGCCACAGATCAGTCCATACATGTGTCTTGTCCAAGGCATTCTGATTATTTATTTGCTTGTATTTTTGTAAATACTGCTTATTTGTATTTTTACATTATTCATGTGGTCTGTGTGTTGTGCTGTCTTCCACCTGTCATTGATGAAAATTACTTATCTGGTTAACATTTTTTATGAATGTAAATAAAAGTCATGACATGGGTGTCGAGCGACTATTGGCTGTCTAACTGCTAGTTAGCAGGGATGAGATAATGACTTATTAAAATGAAATATTAATTTAATCATATAATAACCAAGTAAAGTGTTTCTTAGCCTTTTGTTTTATTCTGTGTTGTTGACAGCATTCAGCTCACTGTTAGTGTCATGACAAAGAGAGTATTTCCTGAGTGAGAGAAAAAAACATGCTCAGGGAGGACAGGAGTAGAATTAGAAGAAAGGTCCCTGTCAGCATTATATGAGATTTCTTGGAGAAGATAGAAAGGGAAACCTGCAGTAAAGGTCTCGCCCGGCCCTAATGTGTGTGCTTTGTGTCACCATAGCATCATAAGAAACTTTTAGGGCTGGTACGCCCTCCGCTGGCTGAGACGTCCAAATATACCTCTCCCTATTAGAGTAAATTAAGAATTGATGAATATCTGTAACAGTCTCTATCTGAAACATTTGTTCTGACGGAATCAGAAGCTGTGTCGCCGCTTTGACAATTTTGGCTGGTTCAATCTTATTGGACTTTTTAGTTGACGGTTGGATAACGATTATTTTATAATATAAACAGGAGACATTGAGATGGTTTGGGATGAGTTGGACTGCAGAGTCAATGGAAAACAGGCAAAAAGTGCTCAGCATATTTGGGAACTCCTTCAAGACTGTTAGAAAAACATTCCAGGTTACTACCTCATGTATGTGGTTAAGAGAATGCCACGAGTGTGCAAAGCTGTCATTAAGGCCAAGGGTGGCTACTTTGAAGAATGAAATATATAAATGTACTTTGATAAAAAAGTTTAATACATGATTCCATATGTGTAATTTCATTATTTTGATGTCCTCACTATTTATCTACAATGTGTACATGTGTCCAAACCTTTGACTGTCAGTGTACATATAAACTAAAATCAGTCTTGGCCATCAACGTTCCCTTTGGCCTCTTGCTAGCCTCTTGATTAGTCTCCTACTTGATGAGTCATCCAGTTTTGAAGGATAACCTGAACTAGACAGGGTCTTTGTGGATCTACTCTACTTCATAATTGTCTTGACCATGTTTCAAAAGAAAACTCAAGGCCTTTCAAATCTAATATCGATCCTATAAACTTTCTACAACTGTTGCTTCATTTCTTTGCAAGCTCTTTGGCGCTTATGGTTGAGTGTTTGTTTTGCAATTACTATCTTAAAGATACTGCTGAAATTATCACAATTCAACAGAGGTGAAGGCACTGTCTCCATCAAATACAACATACAAATAAAACATGTCCTAAATATATATAGTATACAGTATATCAAAAACAGGTGATTTACAATGTTATAACAATACAGTTAAGAGAAAAGTTTATGAAAGCTTTTGTCTATAGTTTTGTCTGATCTCCATGCCGTAACGAAACATGAACACAGTGCCTTAACAAGAACACACATAACTGAGCTCTTTTGCACGTCTTCATTAAACCCATCGGTCAAACATGCTCAGAATATACTGGAGTAAATATGTGAAAGTCAAGGATAATGACATCTTCTAATCTGGGTAACTGAAGAAAGGTATTCCAATCAATGAGATTACTTTCTAATCGGAGTTAGAGTTGACCTGTCATACAAAACCAGAAAAGGAACCAGGCAAGCCTTGTTCAGCCGGCCCACGATTATAAGTGATGAAAGTTGATGCTCTCAGTGGATACGAGCCCGAGTCTTCCAGGTAAAATGTCTTCAACCACTATGCCACAGAGGAACACATTTGCCAAGTGTCGGTTTTGCATCTCAACGTTAGATCATTTTGTCACGCATTAACATCACGCCAAGTTTGAATATATTGCTAGACACCATTACCATTGTGTTAAACGGACTATCGTTTTTATTGAGTTTACCTCCACCACAAATTTTATCTATGAGCTATATTGCTTTTGCCACTGGTCGCTTTAACAGCTTATTAGCCAGTAATAGGCTTAATAGTATCTACTTACTACTTGGAACTATCATAAGAATTGAGCAATTGCTAGCGAGACTGAAGATGAACTTCACACTGCCAAAGCTATTTCATTTCATGATACAACATACGTTTTATTTTCTTTTATTTCGTGAATGACATTTATATAATAACTATCAATATAGTTGACAATAACTTTTTCCTCAAGCGAAATGATGAAAAGACGAGAGAATCATGGAAACCCCTACTCTTTTACTGCCTAAGGGGTTGTGATGAAGCCTATATTACTCCAAAAAGCATGCACGGATGAGTACTTTGAAAATCCACCAGAAATAGTCGCAAAATAACCATAAACAGTTTTTTATAGGCTTACTAGAACGTAGCTACTGAAGGTTGTAGCCGGCAAAGTATTTTTCTGTCCTGAACGAATCCTAAAGCAGAATTTATATTGACTGTGACAAGCCTCAAAAGCAGGAGATCTTGCGCGGTGTTCCGCATCTCTAACCACAACACCATTTAACAAGGGGTAGTCACTCACTAAGTCACTCAGTAAGAGATGTTCACTCTTCTTGGCCGGCTCTGGCAAAACCTGGTCTGGCAAAAACTATTTTTCTCCCCCAACTAAGTTGGCCCCTTGAATCATAAATCCGTTGAAGTACAATATGGCCCAGTCAAAAGAAATATCAAAATAACCCAGGACAAGAGCGTTTTAGGCTTAAATGCCTAGAGAAGGCTATAAAGGCATTTCAAAAGAGAACAGTCTACAGTCAAACAGACTGTGTACTGTAGAATGGTCAGTGCTACTGCATCGCTCCTAGGAGTGGGCATCCAGCAAAGATCACAGTAAGAGCAAGTTGTAAAAGGGTCAAGGTGACAAATACCTCAAAATAACATGTGTCCATAAGTCCAAAATAAGGAAAACACGAAACAAGTGTTTGATTCATGGAAAGATACTGTATACCATAAAGGAAACCAGTGCTCTCCGAAAATGACATTGATGCCTGCTACAGGTTTACCATACACCAGCAGGAGGTTCCACCATACTACCAGAATAGTACTTTATGAACAGACCACTACAAAAAGGTTTGGGGGGAATTGTACAACACTACATTTGGAAGACACAAAAAAACAGCATCGTGGTTTGTCTATGTGCGTGGGCGGCTTACAATAATTGAGGAAACAATTAATTCAAACTTGTATCACGAAATTTTACTTGAGAATATCCATTATCTGAAGCTTGAAAGCAGCTGGTTCATGAACAACGCCAATGACCCAACCACAAAATTTCACATGGTACAGACTGGCTTATATGGAAAAAAAATGCTTCTTGGAATGGCCTAGTCGAGTCCTGATCTAAACCCTACTGATACTTTATGTTCTGATATTAACTGAAGCAATCTGTTAATGCAAGATGTCCCAATAATAATCTCCATCCGTTATCACTTAGATGATGATGAAATTATATTTTAGAAGCCATTTATAGAGGTAGGGTTCACAAACCTGTTCTCACAAATATGCAATTTGTAAAATAAGAACTGCATCCCAGATCTATCTTCCTTCTGAAGTTATGCTGAATTCGAGAAATACAGCTGAAAATGGTCCTAACAGTACAGGGAAGTAAACAGGACACTGCCTTGCATAGGCTGCTTCTTCTGGATGAGACACTGTCCCGACAACACTTTCAATCTGGCCCCCTTATAATCACAGAACCCTAATGACATTTAGCCTCCAAATGGCTTATTCATCCCATATCCTCCCTCAGTAAAAAAAAACATTGCGAAGTATTCTAAATGTATGTTATCAACTAGATACGTATATCGCTCTAGATAAGAGCATGAGCAATGACTAAAAAGGTCAAATGTAAAAAGGTTAAACTGACATATTTACTGCAACATGCAGACACCTCATTAATAGCAGAGGAATCCAGTGAATGAATTGCCTCTATGCACTAAGCCACTCGTAACAGTGGAAAACAGACTCCGTTGCAATAAATTCAAATAAGCAGATTTCATATTATGATTCCGAGGGCGCACTTCACTTACCCGTCTGGCAGGTCCGTATTTCGTTGCCGTCCACCTTTTCTCGGCTCCCACATTCTCCACATCACCGAGCAGCCCTGCAGATTCAGAGTCCGAGTCCTCTCCTTCCTCCAGCTCCTCGCCCTCCTCCACCTCTGCCGTCTTCTGTCGCTTTGGCGCCCTCCCATACTCGCCTTCCTCGTATTCTTCAATGAGCGACATTGCTCTTCAGATGGACAGCAACTTAAACCTTTATTTGAAAACAGAGCGTGAAGACGGATTAGTGATATGTCGTAAGCTCACTGTCGTGGTTTTAGTAGCGTCTCCTGAGTAGTGTGCATCAAGAAAAACTGTATGTCATTATGTTACGCGCCCTTCTCCGTGGTTCTGTACCAGCACTGCCCAGAGAAGGTGTGAGTGGATATTTGGAGAACCACCCAGCAAGCTACTCATTGGACAGCCTGTGCTTGTTACTAGGAATACTGCAACGGATTGGTCAGTACATGTGTGTCAACAGAGAAAGCAAGCGCTCTCCAAATTCTGCAGTGAAGTAGACTACGCAGCGGTGTTATTGTCACTGTTCGGCTCAATTATATAAAAATCAGTGCCTCCATGGAAATCTGCAATATTCTCACCACTTGGCCTCAGTTTCTTGCCGATCGCGACCAAGTGAAAATTGTATACAAGTTCTTAAACCCAATATTCTACATAAAAAGTGGATATGAAACATATCTGCTAAAATAATAGGCTATTTAGTTGTGTCAACAGAATCATTCTCCTCAAACAGCTGTGGTTGAATGCTGAACTACTAATAATGTAACCGACATATCCTGCTGTTTAGAACAATAAGGATACAATCTCCAATATTTTTGGGCAGTCGTGAATTTGAATCCAACTTCAGCCTGAGAACAGTTCCAGCATGCCTACTGCACCCTGTTTAAATAGTGGGGTGGAGCTGGAAATTGAGCCTACTCTCTCCTAGGGTTCTGTATGAGTGGTCCGTATATCCCAGGTTCTTTTCGAGTTTTCTCCTATTTTGTCACATCCACTGCCCAATGCACTTAGTGTCAATCAAGACCCCATCTGTGCCAGCTACACCGATACTGGATTATGTAGTTGATAACCCATAAGAATATTGATTGGGGAGCTTTGCTCTGGATTTAAACCTCCCATGATACATCCTGGGTTATCATGTTGTTTAAACCCCTTTGTCTCAAATCGGGGTGCTGGTCAGGGGGTCGGTTTACCACTTTTTGGTCCGCAGGAGGGAATGTTATCATTCTGTTGCGTAAACAAATGCGGGTATGTACACTGTTTCTTTCTTTTGCTCTACCTTAAGCAAACAAGTGGTTTGTTATGACAAAACAGGAAAATCAGATTTCATGGATCAAACGTATTAGCCATAAGCAGACAGGTTTGTCAGGATTGTCTTGAGATTGACAGTGTGCAAAAAAGAATAACAACATGTGGGTGGAGTGAGTGATAACAGGAGCATGTATCAAAGCTACTACTCAGTATAAACCACCAGCCAACCACTGATTGTAGGACTTGTATGCATTCATCAGGTTTGCTGTGAGCTTAGCTATCAAAACGTGTAGGAAACATGCTAGTCACCTTTCCTGAAGTTATTTAAGTGGCAAAAGATAAGACAAAGAAAGAAAAAGAAAAGCATTTGAATGAATTTTTCTTAACAGGAATGCATTTGTAATGCAAGACATTTGTGCATAATGACTCAACTCAAATTTTCTGTGCAACTGAAAGCAAAATAGAGGAAGTGCAGCAATAGATGCCTTTCCCCTGTACACCTAGTATTTATTCAACGGGTGTGAAATCCAGGCCCGGTTCTATGGGTGGGCAAAAAAGGCACCAGGTACGCAATTTGTGCCCGTTTAGTTATGTTTCCCCAAATGCATAGCCGATCTTATGTGTGTTCGACACAGTCCAATCGCCACAGTCAACACATTGCGATCAGTCGGTTGCCCCCTGTGGGGAGGGTGCTTATGTTTATACAAAGGCAGCGCTGTGCACAGACCTTTCGAGGGGCATAGAAAAAAACACCGAAGGGGTCCTTGGATACATGCAGGCAGCGCCACGGACGTAGGACACCATGCGCCCATCGACTTCCTCATGACTTAGTTTCCGCGATGCCCATTACTCAGACGGACTATTAATACTTGTCTGCTCAAGTAACGGTAACGCGGGCACGACGACCGATTGCCAAAACGGGCACATGTTAAGTCTGAGGGCAAACGGGATGGCCAAAACGGGCACATGTTAAGTCTGAGTGGAAACGGGCTGATGCTCGTGCCAGCACAAAGGAAGGCCACCAAGGCCATCAGATCCAACAGGTGCAGCACTCTGTAGCCCAAATCAGCCCGTACCTGACAAGTTTATCAAACGGGAGTGGGTGTAAACAGGCCTGAAACTATTTGAATATCACAATACACTTTCATTTTTTCCCAGACAATAAAATCAGCCTGTGCTTACCTTAAACACCAACACTAAAATAGGTGTAGTGCACTGCACCACGGTGGGAGAATTATGCAGTTACCTGAATGAGATAAAATGTCCAACTCTGCCCTCCACCCTAAAGCATTCAATCTAGGCCTAGAAAACAGAACAGTCCAGAACATGTTAATGTATAATATGCTGTCCGTTGTGCAAGTGTGTAACGTCACACCTACCCTGACTCATGGGCATGGTTAAGAAAAAATGGCCCGAAGTGAAGTTTGGTTTAAAGAGACAGGTTAAAGGGAAACACCATTTGGTTGGCTTCTCTGTGGGCCAGAGGATCATTAAGAGGAGGGTATTTCTGATCCTTTTAAAGGGTCTATTGGGGTCTTGGCACATGATTTTCTCAGGTCTTGCCTGTTCATGTTTTTATCCTGTGATGCAAGGAACATTTATGCTATGGTATCACCAACTAATGTGTGTTTGTGAAATGCCCTTTTAGTCCTTGGAATTTCACAATTTCCAAAAGTTACCGAGTAATTACCCCCAGTAACTTACAGTAACAGCCTCTAAAAAGTAGAACATTGACTATCAGGTTAAAGTACCGATTGGCATTATTATTGCGATTTGTAAAGATTTTCATGTACATATAGTTTCACCAACATGTACACCAACATATTAATAAACAATACTATTTTATTTTCACATAGCCCTCCTAATTCTGGCTAACTTTCAGACAGCAAAGGTAAACGTGATCACTTCTAGATTGAAGACTCGTTATTTGACCTTGGGAGTCGTACTTAGTCATGTAAGATGTACTGATAGTTTTTGGGGAAAAATATTAGAAGCTCTGTTGTGGTTCTTTGATTACGAGTTGTGATAAATGACCACATACCTGTGAAAATAATAATCATAGCAACAAGAAATCAGTCCCAAAAGAGATACCAGTTATGATGTACAATATGATAACTATAGAATATACAGTTCCTGAAAAAATTAAGAGACCACTCCAAATGTTTCTTAAATCAGCATCTCTTCATGTATGGCAGCTATTCCATTCCAGTGACTGTTAAATTCCAACACAGGCACACACCATTTTACTTAAAGAGGTACTGATTAGGGAATTACATGAACCAAATATAAATTAACGAGGAAAAGTATAAACTGGTAGAGGGATACAGTGAGCGTCAGGTTGCTTCCATCCTGAAAATGTCAAAGGCGGCGGTTCATAAGAACAGTGTCAAGCAACAGACTTTGGGGACAACAAAGCTACAGACGGGCAGAGGACTGAAAACGACTGACCGACATTATCGTCAACTCATTTGAATGTCACTCAAAAACCGAGATCACGGCGATGATGGTTTGAAACAGGCTCCTAGGGGCAGGGCTGAAGTCATGACAAGTAAGAAAAAAGCCCTTCATCAATGAGAAGCAAAGAAGAGCCAAGCTTAAGTTTGCAAAAGACCATAAAGATTGGACCGTAGAAGAATGGAGTAAGTTCATGTTCTCTGACAAGTCAAATTTTCAGCCTCGTCGTGTAATGGTTAGATGGAGACCTGGAGAGGCCTACAAGCCACAGTGTCTGGCACCCACTGTGGAATTTGATGATCCAGGGATGCTTCAGCAAGGCTGGAATTGGGCAGATTTGTCCTTGTGAAGGACTCATGAATCAAGCCAAGAACAAGGTTATCCTGGAAGAACACCTGCATCCTTCTGCTCTGACAATGTTCCCCAACTCGGAGAATTGGTTCTTCCAGCAGGAGAATGCTCCATGCCACACAGCCAGGTCAATCAAGATGTGGATGGAGGACCCCCACAGCAAGACCCTGTCATAGCCTGCCTAATCTCCAGACCTGATCCCCATTGAAAACCTCTGGAATTTGATCAAGAGGAAGATGGATGGTCACAAGCCATCAAAAAAAGCTGAGCTACTTTTTGTGCCAGGAGTGGCATAAAGTCACACAACACCAATATGACAAACTGGTGGAGAGCATGCCAAGACGCATGAAAGCGGTGATTAAAGATTAGGGTTATTCCACCAAATATTCATTTCTGAACTCAAATATTCATTTCTGGACCAGCAATTGGTCCTAAGTAAAAAAAAAGTATTTTCTTGTTGAAAAAACTAATATGAATGTTTTCTTTGCATTATTTAAGGTCTGAAAACAATGCCTAATTATTTGGTTATTTTAACCAGTTGTTATTTTCTACAAATAAATACTCTAAATGACAATATTTTCATTTGGAATTTGGAGAAATGTTTTCAGTAGTTTATAGAATGAAACAGAAATGTTCATTTTACTCAGAACACATACTGAATAGTAAAACCAGAGAAACTGATAATTTTGCAGCGGTCCCTTCATTCTTCCCAGAGTTGCAGTGTGAGAACATAAAAGTAGTACATTTAACATAGTAAAAATATGCACATAGACATTTTATTATATAATAATAACAGTTAATAACAATAAATACAAACAATACCATTATTACAAAATGTTTTATATCCTATTTAATGTGTCATATTCCTTATTTCATATATAATGACTGTATTCCCTTGGTCATTATCCAGTTTTATGCAACCCCGTCTCCAAAAAATGTGGGACGCTGTGTAAAATGTTAAGAAAAAGAGAATGCAATGATGTGCAAATCATTTAAACCCTATATTCAATAGAAAATAGTACCAAGATAACATATCAAATGATGAAACTGAAATGTTATTGTTTCTTGGAAAATACATGGTGGGACAGAGGCACCAAAACACAGGAAAGTTTTTATAACACAATATTATTAAAAGGCTCAGAGAATCTGGAAAAATCTCTGTGCACAAGGGACAAGTGCAAATACCAATATTGGATGGCCGTGATCTTCGGGCCCTCAGGCGGCACTGCTGTATAACAGCCGTGACGTTGTGGAGCGAACGGACCAGGCGCATGTAGGGGTAGCTGTCGGTGCAATCTTTATTTAACAGAAAGAACAGAAAACACAGAGCACTACATAACAAAACTGAGGTAAAGCAAACAAATCGAAACTCACCACTAACGATCAGTAACACACTGCGACATGGAACAATGACTGACAAATGAGGGGAGCAGAGGAGAAACATTCAAACCCATACTAATGACCTAACTGGGACCTGGTGTGAGTGACAATTGGAGACAAGACAAATGAAGGAGACCGGGATGAGTTCATGGCAGTTGGAAAGACAGGAAAAGCGGGAGATGACGGAGCCGTCCGTCACCTCACCATCACAACTGCATTAAAAACAGACACAATTCTGTAGTGGACATCATAGCATGGGCCCAGGAACACTTCAAAAACCCATCGTCTGTACATAGTTATATTTCTACCTTGCAAATAAGAAGCAATACACAAATAACATCCAGAAATGCCAACGCCTTCTCTGGGCCCGAGCTCATTTTAAATGGACCGAGGTGAAGTGAAAACTGTTCTGTGGTCAAGCAACATTTTTTGAGATTATTTTCGGGAGTCATGGACTCTGCATCCTCCAGGCTGAAGAGGAGAGGGTTTGGGAGCAACCTATGCTGCCACCCAGACAACATATTTTTCAGGGAAGGCCTTGCTTCTTTCAGCAGGTCAATACCAAACCACATTCTGCACGTATTATAACAGCATGGCTCTGTAATAACCTGTCCCCTCTTGAAAACATTTGGCGCATTTTGGAATGACAAGTACAGCAAAGGAGACCCAGAACTGTTGGGCAGCAGCAATCCTATATCAAGCAAGAACGGGACAGTTTGGATACGTTTTGACGTGTTGCTAGCATTAAATTCAAAATGGGCATGTATTTTTACACAAATAATAAAATTTCTCAGTTTTAATATTTGTGTTATTTTCAATTAAATACCGGGATGAGATATTCGCACGTCTTTGCATTCTGTTAATATTTGCATTTTACAGTGTCCCAACATTTTTGGAAATAGGGATGTACATATATGTGTTACAATTGTGAAATGGATTTCAAGTTAATGTTGAGGATGGTGCTGATAGCATTTCAATCGGTTATATCTCTCACTCTGAGACCATAAAGTAGTGGTTTCCCTTGTCGTATTTGTATTCAGAGTTTTGCTGGTTTGAGCCCCGCATGGGGATATCGGAGCAAAACAGTTACACAAGCAAATATTTTCAAGGTTTATGAGGTCAAAAAAATTATAGATTTACTGACATGGTCTCTTTCTAATCCCTTAGATAGCACCACCAGTGTGTTAAAGAGGTTCCCATAAAAACAACAGTTACTTTCACTCTTCCATCAGCCCACCCACTCATCTGCATTCTGTAGAGTGGCCACGATTTCATTCCTCAAACTGGGATAATGGATTTTCTCTCATAAACAAATCATGTCTTAACCTTCCCCTCGTCTACTTATATAAACACTGCCTAACTGGCATGATTGTCATTATTCATGTCTGGATGTGGCCTCATCCATGTCTGGATGTTGCCACAGACAAAAGCACAACACTTTGACAAATCTCACACACTGACAATCTTATGCTTTTTTGTTTGAAAGGCTAAGGACCAATAGTAGCAATGAGAGGTGAGTTGAGGGAATTAGGATTCGCAGTTGTCAGAATATTTTAAAGGTTATTGTAGATGCAGTATTTCAGAAATAAAAATGTGTCTTGAAACAGTGCTCCACATCAGCAAAATACAAGGTTCAGAACATTCACGAAATTCCAGATGATGGTGTAAGTTCATAAAGGCGGACATTCATTCCAAATCACAAGATAAAATACACTGTTGAAAAGCTGGCCATGGCTAGTGCCTTTAATGCAAATCAAATGAGTAGATGTTTTTTACCACACGACGCACTAACATCAGAAACGGATTCACAAGCATCTATATACAGACTGGCCATCTCATCTGCCCAAATCCCACCAATGGTCTGATGCAAATTCAAATGTTCACAAAGTTAAAATAATCAAATTAAATCCAGCCCAATTATCCTCAAGTGTTCTTCCAGCAGACGAGAAGATGAACAGCGAAGCATTTAGCAATCTGTTAGAATTAAACACCACATCTCTCAAAGTGAGTAAAAAGGCTTTTGGCCAAATTGTAAAGGTTGACCAAAGAAGAGTTACCACTATAGAAACACTGCTGTCAATGGCCTTAATCAAGTCTGAACAGATTTTACAAAAAGGTAGTAGTCATTTTGTCCAGGTGAGGATTATTTCACAATGCTTACATCTAAACTAACTGTAATATGAAATTGGCTGAATGTGATATGGATTACAAAGTCTGACAGGCACAGACAAAAACAAGAATACTGTAATCATTCAGTCTGCTGATGAAACATAGTTTGATAACTTATTTGGGATGTATATCTTTGCACTGTGTCAATTATATTCCTTCACTGTGTCAATTATATTCCTGTAACAAAAACACATATAATACAAGAGACACTTAAAACAAAACATACGCAACATAAAACATACACACAATACAAAACAGACCAATAACACAAAACAAACACAAGAACACAAATGCATCCAAACAGTTCATAGTTACAAGCGTGATCTAGCTGCACAGAAAGAACATTAAAAAAATACATAGCTTTTCACTAATTCATATTTATTCTACAGTTCTACATACTCTGTCCGATAAAGAAACATAATCTTGGATCAATTAACTCAAAGTCAAAAGCAGTATTTATTTTGTTGCCATATGGTGACCCTGGGAAGACACTTCCATTCAGCTATGTGAAACATATTGAGTACCTGAGCCCACAATGACCCCTGTCCACAATCAAAGGCACCTACAATGGACACAGAAGTGTCAGACCTGGACCTTGTAGGAGTGGAAGATGGTCGCCTGGTTCGACGAGTCCCGTTTTCTTTCACATCACGTAGACGGCCGTGTGTGTGTGTGTGTGTCGTTTCCCTGTCCAAGTCATGGCACCAGGATGCATTGTGGGAAGACAAGCCGGTGGAGGGAGTGTGGTGTTCAAGGCAATGTTCAGTTGGGAAACCCTGGATCCGGGCCTTCATGTGGACGTCAATTTGAAACGTGCCACCTACCTGAACATCATTGCAGACCAGGTACACCCCTTCATGGCAACGGTATTCCCCGATGGCAGTGGCCTCTTTCAGCAGGATAATGCGCCCTGCCACATTGCACATTTTTCAGGAATGGTTTGAGGAACATGATGCAGAGTTCAAGGTGTTGCTCTGGCCTTCAAATCCCACATATGTCAAACCGATGAAGCATCTATGGGATGTGCTGGACCATCAAGTCCAATCCATGGTGGCCCCACCTCGTAACTTACTGGACCCGAAGGATCTGATGCGATTGTCTTGGTGCCAGACACAACAGGAGACCTTCAGGGTCTACTGCAGTCCATGCCTTGTTGGGTCGGTGCTGTTTTGGTGGCTCGTGGAGGACCTCTAGCATGATAGGCAGATGGTCATAATGTTTTGGCACATCAGTGTATATACAAATAATAATAACAACAAAACCGTAGCTCAAGTAAAATCATATTCCAATCAAGAACATTTGTCGGGAACGGAAAATCGCATCAGAATCACATGGGGCATGCCTGGCATTAGGCTCCCTCCTAGTACTGAATCCAATTAACATACACATAGCCCTTGGGCACTTGTTAAGATCAGCAGCAGCTAAATGAGTCAGCTGACTCTACGCTACACTGACTTAGGACATACCGTTAACAGGCAGTGTGGGTTTTATTAATTAAAATGTCTTCATTGTGATAATATAATGTGAATACTACTGGTATCAGAAACAATGCCATGCCTCTTGCAGCTGGTTAGCTTTCACTTTTGTTTCACACAGTGTCTGGCTCAGGAAGTGGCACAATGTAACTGGTCAGGAATTTGTGTACATTTCTAAAATTAAGAAATGCTGCTAACTGAAGCAATAAACGGTATAGCTAGATGCAGTCATGAGACTAAGACCTTGTTTGTAAAACTTTCTTAAGATTTCTTGAGTAATGGTTACTTTCTATGTAACATGCTGAGATGACAAGAGGCTATCAGAAGAGAAGACATGGAAAGCAATATTGCTAAAGAATAAACAAGGACAACCACTTGAATGATAAGGTCACCACCACCAAGATGATAGGTTGTTCCCAATAGCCTAGGATGATTAAGTTATTATAACATGGTGGAAAGCTGGCCATGGCAAAGACTAGTGCATTTCATGTAAATGAAACGTGTAGATGTTCTTTACCACACGACACACTAACATCAGAAACGGATTCACAAGCATCTATATACACACTAGGCTGTCTTATCTGCCCAAATCCCACCAATGGTCTGATGCAAATTAAAATGCTCACAAAGTTAAAATAATCAAATTAAATCCAGCCCAATTATCCTCAAGTGTTCTTCCAGCAGACGAGAAGATGAACAGCGAAGCATTTAGCAATCTGTTAGAATTAAACACCACATCTCTCAAAGTGAGTAAAAAGGCTTTTGGCCAAATTGTAAAGGTTGACCAAAGAAGAGTTACCCCTATAGAAACACTGCTGTCAATGGCCTTAGTCAAGTCTGAACAGATTTTACAAAAAGGTAGTCATTTTGTCCAGGTGAGGATTATTTCACAATGCTTACATCTAAACTAACTGTAATATGAAATTGGCTGAATGTGATATGGATTACAAAGTCTGACAGGCACAGACAAAAACAAGAATACTGTCATCATTCCGTCTGATGATGAAACTTAGTTGGATAGGCAACGTATTGGCGATGAATCTCTTTGAACTGTTTCAAATACATTTCTGCACAGAACACACGCACAACACAAAACACACAGAACACACGCACAACACAAAACACACATAACACAAAGCAGAAACACAAAACAAAACACACAACAAAACATACACATAAGAGATACACAATACAAAACAGAAAAACAACAAACACAAGTACACAAATGAATCAAAACAGTTCTAATATTATTACACAGATTATTATTATTTTTTTAAAATACTAAGCCTTTCACTAATTCATAATTAATCTAGAATTCTACATATTCTGTCCGATAAAGAAACTGAATCTTGGATTAATTCAATTCAAAAGCACTATTTATTTTGTTGCCCAGGAGGACATTTTGGGTAGGAAACAAAAGGAATTCGTTTATGTAATATGATATAGATTCATTCAAACAAATTCATTTCAGGCGTTATTGGAATTGCAACACAGAGAACTCATTGATATCATTACATGTAACACCAATGCTTTCAAATGTATTCTATTTATATCACCTTAGTACAGTCCCATATCCCCCCTGTTAAGAGCATTCAACATGGCGTAAGGAATCTAGACTAAATCAAGGCCAGAGGAAACATAATGGTTGGAGGAACGCAAAAGTAGAAAGTGAAGAAAACAACATAAGCATCCCACAAATCTAATGTCTTAAATGTTCAATGACTAGAAATAGATGAACACTGAAGAGGTAATTGAATGGTTGTTTTCATTTAATTGCATTTAACATGAGTCCCATAATCATTTGAGTGAATATCAACGAGACACTAAATGAATACACTCCAGGGATAATACATACACAAGTAATAGAGCAAAAGAGCCCTAGTGGAAAATCTATGCATGTATAATTAGGTAGGGTTAAAAGAACTATGTAGTGCTTAATTTGAAAACCTCAAAGCTAATGCCACACGAATCTAGTTGAAATCGCAGTGCTTAATTAAATACAAATGTTAGTCAACTTCATCATCATCATCTTAACTTTAATCACCATGGTAACATTATCACCTGTCCCTCTTTTTTTACACCTGTTCTCATTAGTGGTTAGGCTTCTGAGCAGGAGGCAGACACTGTCCTCACCATCAGGCAGTGGAGAAGATGAAGCGGGTGACATGACGGTACTCCTCCCCTGGTCTCAGCAAGGTGTTGGGGAAGGAGGCCTGTTCACAAACACACATTGTAACAGTCAATCACATCTGAAGGATGGAGGCGATTCAGCTTAATGTCAGAACCAAGTTTTCTGTATCCAGTCGTTGGTGGGAGTGTTTTTAGTAGAGCTATAAGCAGGATAAATCTGGTTGCAGGATGAATGCAGTATTGATTTGTGAAGAAAATATTAGAAAAGTAAGAAAATATTAGAAAAAGGGTTGACAATGGCCATTTACAACATGGGATAGGATCAAGGGCCAGCGGATATTTAATCAACATCTGACTTCCTCTGTGAGGAAGGATAAACTGAGTCGTGGTTAGGTCTTCCAGCAGGACAATGATCCAAAGAACACCTAAAAATCAACACAAAAATGGCTCATTGAACATAGAATTAAAGATTTGCCTTGGCCATCACAGTCCCCAGAGCCAAACCACATGAAAACCCTATGGGATGACCTGAAGAGGAGAGTCCACAAGTGTGGATCTAAAAATGTAAGGATCTGGAGAGATTCGGTATGGAGGAATGGTCTCAGATCTCTTGCCAGGGGTTGGCACTCCAACCACATTATAGATTATAGGAGAAAACTCAGTAATCTTGACAAAGGGATGTTGCACAAAGTATTACATAAAGGGGTGCCAGTACTTGTGGCACACATATATTTGAGAAATACATATGATTAATGATAAGAACACATTTTTTATTAACATTTTTTTTACTTTAAAGTTTTCAATGAAATAGCAGAAACAATAAAACATTTAAAATTCACAGCCCGTTTTGCTCATTTACCAAAGGTGTCCATTAGTGGAGGGCACTGTGTACATGGAGGCAGCATGGTTCTGATTCTGGTCCACTAGTTTTTACGTACACTCTCTTCATTCGCATTTTCTCTGCTCTACCATTAAAGCATACACTGATTAGCAACAACATTTTGACTACACACAGGTGAAGCAAATAACGTTGTTCGTTGGAACTAGCTCTTGGAGCACTGGAAGGTCGCCTGGTCCGATGTGTCCTGTTTTCTTTTACATCACGTGGTCGGCCGTGTACGTCTGGGCCCTTTACCTGGTGAAGTGATGGTACCAGGATGCACTGTGGGAAGATGACAAGCCGATGGAGGGAGTGTGATGCTCTGGGCAGTGTTCTGTTGGGAAACACTGGGTAGGCGCAGCTCAGCTGGATGTCAATTTGACACGTGCAAGATTTGAGGTTTTTCTCTGGAATCCAAATCCCCCAGATCTTAATCGGATTGAGCATTTGTGGGATGTGATGGACCAATAGGTCCAATCCACGGCGGCTTCACATCGCATCTTACAGGACCTGAAAGACCTGCTGCTAATGTCTTGGTGCCAGAGACCACAGGACACCTTCAGAGGTCTTACAGTCTCTTCAGGGTTTTGGTTTCTATGGTGTTCACACTAATCACAGAACTAAATACACTAAGTTCACAAAAGCGGTGAGATAAGAAAATGGCCTTGATGTGAGAGACAGTCTTCAGTGTATTTGCTGAATGAACACAGAAAAACTAGCAGAGCATTTCATCGCATAGACATGACAAGGTCAGGTTTGAGGACCGGGAGAACAATCTGAATACAAAAAGTTAACAGAAGAGGCAGTTTTTCGGAGAGAGAGAGAGGGAGGGAAGAGAGAGAGGAGTGTGTATGGTTCACAAACACACATTGTAACAGGCTCTCTCCTCATCTCTTTGACTCATCCTGCCCGTGTCCTCCCACCCACATGCTCCATTCCTCCCCCACACTCTGCCTGCTCTGACTGCAGTGTTTCCTTGCTCCTGTTTGCGCAGCAGTTTGATATGCATGCAAATGTAAGTGCTTCTCAATGTCATTTGCCTGCACACTTTGTTATAGAGCTCAATCCAATGCAAATGGCCATCTCTTTGTATTGGCCTCTGCCTCTCATACAGTAGAGTACAGAAAAGCAGGAGTAGGGCTGCAACCAAAGCTATAGCGTAACTAAACACTGAATGTGACACACGTAGGGACAACTAAAAGGGACCACCTACTGCCAGCCATTATACATTATACTTTTGCCTAGTTGTTGATATAGCTGTACTTATTGATATAAATGTATCTACAAACAGGGGTGTATTTTGAAAATATATCTAACATGTATAATTTCACCTTTGTTGGTTCCGGCACCAAAAACATAACATTTGGGCTTTATAAATCAACCTGTGGGCAACGTAAATAACTTGTGGTAAATATGAGGGCCGTTAAATGCTGGCTGAAAGCACTATGAGTCACTTTGGGGTTCCTGACAAAACCTCTTAGCTAACAATATACACGAGAACAGGTCTTAAAATAAAGGCAGTTTAGGTGGTTGTTATAGACTGCTGCAGCAATGTATTGGCTTATCATTCTATTTAAATTAAACTGTCCATGACATAATTTCCGGAGCAATACATGATTAGATATGATTGTTCCACCATGATTTAAAAACAAATATTTCGGTGAGAAATTAAGCGATATACAGCAAAAAAAAGTAAGAGACCACTGCACCTTTTTCTTTTCTTCTTAAAAAAGTTGAAAAGGAAGATTTTGAGTGAGGAACTGAAGCGTTAAATTTGCAGGGGTCTCTTAATTTCAACCCTTCTGTTCCTCAATCAAAACCTGCCTTTTTGACATTTTTGGAAATGAAAGAAAAAGGTGCAGCTATCTCTTAAAGTTTTCCGGAGCTGTATATATACACACAAATATATTAGTGATGTCAAAATGAACAGGTAAACGTGTGTGATTATTTAAAATGCTTAGCACCATTACACTTCTACTTGCTGTTAAGCGCATTGTTCTATTTTGTGCCAACGCTTGCCTCAAGCGGAAGCTGTCACTTCAGTGTACCCTTCGCGTGCTTAGTGCTTGACTTTTGCCGGAACGGTCCAGAGTGTAATACACATCCGTTAATACATAGAACACGCTGTTCCAAGTTGTTGGAAATTGGAGTCTCTCCTTGCGCCTCACATCCCTGTCTCCCTCCAGTAACCCAGGAAATGAGGTCAGCGTTACCTTCTCTATATCGAAATACACACAGCAGCTAATTGATTGTAAAAGTTGTTTCGCTGAGTTTCTCAAAGACGGACAGAGTGGAAGTCCCTGGGTCATATGAGTTTATTATTATTAACCAAATTCTAGTCATGTTTTTTATGCCCGTTTGCTCATTCCATTGAAAATAACCAGGTCTCCTAATAACTCGCCACATGAAGGCTCTGGCATACATTTCGTCTCCTACACACACACACACACACCACAAAATCAGTCAGACTAGACTGAAATCCTTATGTAGAGCAATTCCTTATTCTTTGGATAAACATTATTATTCTCTTAGAGCTGGGAACTATATATAATGAATATGAAAATAATAGGCTGAAGATAGTTAAATATTAAAGCTTTAGACCTTACTCAAAAAGTTCTACCTTAACCTGAACTGGTTCTCCCATAGACTACTGAAATAATCTCATTCCTGGAAGAAAAAAGTCAATTTTAGTCCAGTCGGACTCATTTCCAGTAAATTATAAATGTAACATCATTCAAAGTATTTACCTACTAAACACGCAATACAAAGCTCGTTACAATTAACATTATCTCTCAGAAAAATATTACATATTAGGTGAAATATAACAACAGGTATTGCTACATACTGAACATAAATGGTTTATTGTCGATTGACCTGACTGTAATGGTTAAAGGAGTACTAGAACAACAATGGATAAGATGTCCCCCTCACTAGTTCCCTCCAAAAAACACACAAAAACGTTTTTTTAAGAACATTTGTAGATATAATCAAACTAAGTTAGATAAAACTAAATATGTGTACATATACATACACACGTGTATGCTCATTCAGAGATGCTACGGTAAGGTGTTTTTAGCATTTTATATAATTATGTTTGTATCAATGTTTGTATCAACTTAAAAACTGAAGAAAGCCTTATATTGATTCAACAGACATAGTCATTTGGTCCACTGGTGCTACAGTATGTAATATTGATCTTGTCCGTGTGTGCGTGCATGAGCACATTGATTCCCTCTGCTTAAACCAGCATGGTTAGCCATGTTCCCAACAGTCTCTTCCTGCTTATTCTAATTCCCACATACGAAAACATTTAAAGAACTGAGACTCACAAACCTGTAGAGTGTACTGGACCACTCTCCTGTACATTTTCAATGCTCTCTATTGACACTGTGGGCAAGAAGAGAGCCAAGAGCAAAGAAGGTACCAGATTTATGGAAATCCACAACCGTATGCTGTATTTCAAAAAAGCAGGTCTTCCTGCATCAGAATTCAATTTCTCAGGGTTTGTTAGGGATGGATGAAAAGACAAAGGGTGCCTGGAGTGAGAGATGAATTGAGGTTATGCAATTCAGTGCAGGCCAGACGTGAAAGCGGAAGAGAAAGGCGGAAGGGGAAAAGAGAAAAGTAGCGGTCTGGGCTAAAAACTGAGTTACTCTAAGGAGAGGAGTGCTCAGTGAATATTTCATGGCCTCTGTAGCGGGCACTCTCATTATATGCTGATGCTGTGATTACTCAAACAACAATTACTGTCATAAATCTTCTGGCTGCAGCGTCAACCTGCAGAAAGAGAGCTGGAGTGCCTGAACTACACAGGAGGAGAGGGCACTGGACGGGGGGGTTGCATAATATTAGTGAACTAAGTGAAGCGTGTGTCAACCTTGAACACCTCCGCATACGCTTGTGGGGTGTGCTGAATGGGTACGGATGTCACCAGCAAGGTCAGGAGAGACCAGATAAAACGTAAGAGGATAACTGTCGTCAGTCCTGGGAAAATGCTCAGTGAAACAATGACACAAAATGTTTATGCCAAAGACAAACCAGAATGGCTTTCCAATAGGTACTAACTCCAGAAACCAACAGCCGCTTTTCAGATTTGATAGTAGGATCCCATTTCCTTGTAGCCGAGCATACTTCATAGCTCATTAAAGCATTACATGTACTTTCAGAAAAACTGAATATGATTCAGTTGTGAATGTCTAATGCTGGTTAGTCAAAACTCTTTACTTTTACTAAAATGAACAAGAAAAGGAACCAGGCAAGCTTAGTTTTGCCAGGCCGCGATAAGAAGGGATGAATGTTGGCTGGATTTGATCTGTGGTTTCTTATGTGGCAGACTGTGCCTTTTACCACTGCACAATTTATATAGTGGGCATTGTTTCATGGGAAACATTTGTAGAAATGTGTTGTCTGTTTACTTCTGCATTGTCAAACCAATTAATCGACACTCCACAGATCCTGAAACTAGTTCCCTACATTAGCTAAAATCCAAACCAACAACATATATAACAGGGTTGCTACACTGCATTCAATGGGTTAAATTAGAAAGAGATTACTGTATATGGCTAGCTAATAGCTACACATTAATGAAAACAATGACTCCAATCACGCCATGGCTGGTTACATAATGCTATGTGAACTAGACTATATAAAGTCAAGACCAATATGTTCCTTGTCAGTGTAGTTTGTCCATCGCAATATAACCTTCAATAATTTAATTTTAGGTTTCCTATAATGTAATTACTGAAGCTTGTAGCCAGCAAAGTTTTAATTTGTCCTGAACAAATCCTCATGCCTAATTAGTTTTGTTTGTGGCCAGGATCGAACACCAGTCATCTGTGGCAGTCCGTGCCTCTAACCATTAGGCTATTAAACAAGTCAGTCAGTCAGTCAGTAAGAGACATTTGCTCTTCTTGGCCAGCTCTGCTTACAGTCCGGCAAAATGATCTGCATGGTACCAAACTGCCGAACACTTACAACGATAGAAACAAACATAATCTAATGATTTTATAGGTGTAGTTGTGCAGTAGCAGTGTCATTACTCATTTTAGTAATGATGTTGTCTGTCTGTTGTACCTTAACAGAAACAACTAAAACAATACAAGAGAGAGTAATTTGGTTAGTCTTATTAAAGCTAATGACTTGGGGAAATGGTGTGTATGTCGGTATTTCCGTGTGTATCGGCAGCCTCCCTGTTGTGTTTAAAATGCATTTGGACCATCCTGTCCACCATAAATAGCAAAGCAGTTCTAACAGAGTAGACCTCCAAGTGTTTCCATAGCGGAACCCTTTTGGAGCCTTCACAGACTACTATTACAGACCCAGCTGGCTCTTGCTCTCCCCTATATGATGTATTTAGACCATTACAGGCCACCGTACCTGGTTGACAGCATCAGGCCAGTTCTGTGTCTCCAGGCAGAAAGCACTGTGTTTTGGGTAAGAGGCCCCCCCCTTCCCTTTGAAAGAACCATCCAGGAAATTGGCTGTGTAGAATTGGACACCGGGCTTGGTGGTGCTGACCTCCAGAACACGCCCACTTGCTGGATGAAACACTCTGAAGAGACACAGGAAGGAGAGGAGGACAGAGGTGAGGGTAGAGACACAATCAGCCACCAACATATCCTGTCAGCACTCACAGGACCGTGTGACCTTGCCTTGTAGGTTGGAGGAGGACAGGGGAGTGGGTAGAGGCCCAATCAACCACCAACATATCCTGTCAGCATTGACAGGGCCGTGTGACCTCACCTTGCACACACTTGCTCATCTCCAGCTGACGACAGGCAGAAGTTATGGTCAAAACCAGGCCCAGGCACTTCCTTCAACCGCGGGCCAATCAGAACAGGCCTCCGGAGGTCAAAAGGTGTATTCTCCGTTGGTCTGACCTCTCCTGTAGACAGAGCTGCGTACGTCAGTTTTTACACAGCTACAGCTGTGGACCAGGACAAATCTCTGAAGAGGAAAAACCTGACTTGCACTGGAGTGTTTGTCAAAATGTGTGCCACACCACCTCAAGGAGGGCAAGGCAGAGCTACACCCCAAGCGCTGTTAATAGGTTATGCACCCGTCCCTCTTCACCACGGCGCTACATAAAACCTCATGGAATACAGTAAAAAACATTCCTTGTCAGAAGTGCTGGAGGGACACATCACCAATTGACGTAGCCCAGGGCTGGCTTGACCTAGCTCTTCCTGAGTGAGACAGTCCAACCCTGTTGGAGTTCTGGAACAGAGACGTTTCATACATTTGCTGTTGCTTCCCTTTAAGTAACTGGCAAACATCCCTCACGAACAGGCTACAGTTCATTAGACAGAGATAGAAACTAGATTGAAAAGCGCATGCATTTCTGTTTAAACTGGATAATTGGATAATCTAAAATAAACCATAAATTGGGTCCAAATCCCTCTGAACGTATCCTCCCATTCCTTCAGGAAATCCCTTATTAGTACCAACATACCAGTGATTAACAGTGATGTTGGGAGGTGGTATGAAGGACAAACAGCCTCTTTCTCCTTGTCAGCGTATAATGTCACATTCTGTCTTATTAAACCCTGAACAACACAAGACTTCTCAGATAGCCTCCCTGCCCCCAAACCACCTCCTTGAAGATCCCGAAGCAATTTCACAAGTCAAAAATATCCCCATGACGAGGCTGACAGTGATTCAGATCAGCTTCCTCATTCATCCAGCGTCTTAACAAGAAATGAAACAGGAAATGAACGCAGTGAAGTGATTCGGCAGACCTTTCACATGCACACTAAAATACAATCCAATCCAAACCTACAACACAGAATAAACAAATACAAATTGATGCCACTTGATGTAGCCTTGGTTGTTTGAATAGAACACATTCGGATTGCATTCTCTTCTAACACCAAGACATATTAAAAAAAAAATGTAATGCACCCTACAGGTGTAATAATAAAATTTCCAAACTGGGGACCAGTGGGAGGGCTAAAATATCCTTAATAATTCACATGTTTAATAGTAGGTATGAGACAGACTCATAACAGTCAGTAGATGTCACAACAATTGCAACTAAATGGACATACAGTTTTTTTTATGTCCAACCTAAACCATTGAATTAATTATCAGTTTAAGAAATGTCAAAATATAGTTTTCTGGAGACCCATAGATACGTAGTAAAATGTACATTGAAGTAATTTAGCATACGCTGTGATCCAAAGCACCATACAGTACAGTGTAAAGACATTTGTGTAGTGGTCCCCTGTGAGAGTTGAAACCACAACACCTGGTGTTATGCTGGAGTCTAGTGACTCCTTAGAAGTTCAATTGATTCTCGAATTTCTCGGAGAGAGATGTCCCGATTCAAAAAGTCATGAAATTCTCTTTATTTGGGGAGGGGAGACAACACGGCTCCAGAAAGTTATGCATGTTTTAGTATCTGCGTTTCGATGTATAAGGATTCATGAAACTGATGTAATCCATCATTGATGTCCTTGGGAGATGAGGGAATCTGCCCAGTAACAGCCTTGATTTTGGGGTTAGTATGGTTGCTCTGAATTTTGCGTAGTTGTTGAGCCAGTAATGTGTTCTTCACCAATCAACCACATTACTCAAATAATGTTTTAACCAACCCCATGCTGATTTCTAAATGCCATCTTTAACAAAGCAGTGGACGCGTTCAAGGAAGTGCTTTTCTCAGCATTACATTTCAAAATGTTTCGCAACAGTAAAGCTTCTTTCTGGAATTTCATATTTCTGAGATCAAGATAGCTGGCTACATGACACCAATGCTGACAAAGTTAACTTTGATTACATTTTTTTTGTAATGGATGTTGAGAATCCCTGTTATATGTTATTCATTATTACCGTATAAATGGATAATGGACTCAAGATTAGTATCTGGCTTTCAATTCTGCTTTCGATTCACCATGTTTTCCAAAGGACACCAACTCTCATTTCCTCTCGGTCTGAAAGTAGGATTCCACCTGAACTCTAACCCCTTGGCCATTCAAAATAAAAAACACAATAGCCTCTTAGCCACGATTTATATTTATTTTTCAGCTGGACCAAGCTGAAAAACTGGCTAGACTCTGCATGGCCCAAAATGTACTTACAAGCCCAATTTTACAGGGCTACGAATATACTCTAAAAATAACCAGTCATTAACTATTCTGTCTGGACCATTAGGCTGTCCCATGGGGTTGACTGGTAATTGAACTGTAATGAATGTGTTAATCTAAAGGTTTAAGAGAGCTCTGATATGTTCATCTGGAGTTTGTAATTGATTATTATAAACTCGACACAAAAGCATTTTACCTCTGGCCAGTAGCAACCGACACTGACGGTCTCCCGTCTTTGAGAGAGGATGAATAGAAAGAAACAGGTGAAAAGCTGAGCAGACAGACAGTGACAGATAGTGGATAGAGAGGTGGGAAGATAGAGTAAAAGAGAAAGAGCAGATAATAGATGTACTTAAGAGAAGATCTGGCTGTCAGCCATCCTGCTATAATGGCCGTTTATCGCTCCTACTGACAAACAAAAAAGACTAGGAGGCAAAACTTTGAATATCATTTCCATTCAAACAAGCCAGGCAAAAATCACTCAATTCTATCAATTTGAATAGAAAATATTATTTATCTGTGCATACCATTATGATATGAATATGAGAAAAAAAGACTTAAAATTGCTCTCTGCTTCATAACCTACTACTTAAAAAAATGCAGGTAGTGATTTCCCAGCAAGACTCTGCAGTGTGAAGACCAATATATAGTGAAGGCTGTTATTGACAACATTGCTGAAATGAATAATTCCAATTGGTGGTACTTCAGGATAATGAAGAAGAATGAAGATATGAAGCAGGAATATGCAGATATGAAGTTTTGAAGATATGACATTAAGATTTGAAGTATGAAGGTATAATATATAGTATGAAGAAATACAGATATTAGGTATGACGTTATGAAGCATGAAGATATGAAGTACACTCATCAGCAAATGACAACGTGACAAGAATGGACTGAGTAGAAGTTGCAGAATGACTGCTTCATTGTACCAGGAGTTGCATGATTCTCTCTGCACAGGCACCACCCCCATGCCCATGTAAGTGACATGATTCTCTCTGCACAGGCCCCGCCTCCATGCCCATGTAAGTGACATGATTCTCTCTGCACAGGCCCCGCCTCCATGCCCATGTAAGTGACATGATTCTCTCTGCACAGGCCCCGCCCCCATGCCTCTGTAAGTGACATGATTCTCTCTGCACAGGCCCCGCCTCCATGCCTTCGTAAGTGACATGATTCTCTCTGCACAGGCCCCGCCTCCACGTCTCCGTAAGTGACATTATTCTCTCTGCACAGGCCCCGCCTCCATGCATCCGTAAGTGACAAGATCAAGGTGATTGAAGCAGAGGGATCTGAAACATCTGACTCTCTAATATGCATCATTTAGAGCAGTGTTTCTGATTTTGGAGAAGCCTGTTATTATGTTTGCTCTTGAACAGGGCTGGATGTGAGTGCAGAGTGGAGGTTAACATTGTCAGTGCAAACACTAAATCTATTCCAATTATCTTCCAGTGTTTTGAAAGCCTGCTGGCTTCTGAGAGGTTAGCCTGAGGATATTCTATTCATGTACATAATTATCTTACCTACAACATCAATATATTCCTTCAGTATCTTTAGGTATTTTATTACTAAGACTACCCAAAAGATATATATTTACCTTTAGATAAAAATATAATTGGCAGACATGAAGATTGTATTTTTATGCATTACCAGTTGGAATCATGGTGTCATCCACAGGAAGATATGCTTGGGCACTGATGGAGACTTCATGGTCGTATATGTCATCCGAGCCCTGGAGAAACACACACACACACACACACACACACACACACACACACACACACACACACACACACA
>JACXGJ010002713.1:0-62065 GCA_016801105.1 Esox niger | reverse complement strand
CACCCCTCGGAGCCTGGTTCCTGTCTAGGTTTCTTCCTATATTTCGGCTCTCATAGGGAGTTTTTCCTAGCCACTGAAGTTCAACACTACTGTTGTTTGCTCCTTGGGGTTTTAAGGTCGGGTGTTTTGTGAAAGCACTTTGCGACAACTGCTGATGTAAAAAGGGCTTTATAAAATAAATTTGATTGATTGATTGATTTTCTTTTTATTGGCCAGACTGAGATACAGTGGGGAGAACAAGTATTTGATACATTGCTGATTTTGCAGGTTTTCCTACTTACAAAGCATTTAGAGGTCTGTAATTGTTATCATAGGTACACGTCAACTGAGAGACAGAATCTGGAAAAAATCACAGAAAATCACATTGTTTGATCTTTAAATAATTAATTTGCATTTTATTGCATGACATAAGTATTTGATACATCAGAAATGCAGAACTTAATATTTGGTACAGAAACCTTTGTTGGCAATTATATGGAGCGTACATGTCCTGTAGTTCTTGACCAGGTTTGCACAAACTGCAGCAGGAATTTTGGCCCACTCCTCCATGCAGACCTTCTCCAGATCCTTCAGGTTTTGTGTTGTCGCTGGGCAATAGGGACTTTCAGCTCCTTCCAAAGTTTTTCTATTGGGTTCAGGTCTGGAGACTGGCAAGGCCACCTTGAGATGCTTTTTACGGAGCCACTTCTTAGTTGCCCTGGCTGTGTGTTTCGGGTCATTGTCATGCTGGAATATCCAACCACGACCCATCATCAATTCTCTTACTGAGGGAAGGAGGTTGTTGGCCAAGATCTTACGATACATGGCCCCATCCATCCTCCCCTCAATACGTGGCAGTCATCCTGTCCCCTCTGCAGAAAAGCATCCCCAAAGAATGATGTTTCCACCTCCATGCTTCATAATTGGGATTGTGTTCTTGGAATTGTACTCATCCTTCTTATTCTATATATACTTCTATATTTCTGTCTCATCAGACCACATGACCTCCTTCCATTCCTCCTCTGGATCATCCAGATGGTCATTGGCAAGACGGGCCTGGACATGCGCTAGCTTAAGCAGGGGGACATTGCGTGCGCTGCATGATTTTAATCCATGACGGCGTATTGCATTACAAGTGGTTTTATTTGAGAATGTGGTCCCAGCTCTCTTCAGGTCATTGACCAGTTTCTGCTCTGTAGTTCTGGGCTGATCCCTCACCTTCCTCCTGATCATTGATGCTCCATGAGGTGAGATCTTGTATGGAGCTCCAGACTGAGAGAGATTGACCGTCATCTTGAACTTCTTCCATTTTCTAATAATTGCAGTTGTTGCCTTCTCCCCAAGCTGCTTGCCTATTGTCCTGTAGCCCATCCCAGCCTTGTGCAGGTCTACAATTCTATCCCTGATGTCCTTAAACAGCTCTCTGGTGATGGCCATTGTGGAGACGTTGGAGTCTGAGTGAATGTGTGGACAGTGTCTTTTATACAGGTAATGAGTTGAAACATTTGCAGTTAATACAGGTAATGAGTAGAGAACAGGAGGGTTTCTTGAAGAAAAACGAACAGGTCTGTGAGAGACGGAATTCTTACTGGCTGGTAGGTGATCAAATACTTATGTCATGCAATAAAATGCAAATGTATTATTTAAAAATCATACAATGTGATTTTCTGGATTTTTGTTTTAGATTCCATCTCTCACAGCTGAAGTGTAACTATGATAAAAATAACAGACTTCTACATGCTTTGTAAATAGGACCTGCAAACCTGCAAAATCAGCAGTGTATCAAATACTTTTTCTCCCCACTGTATGGCTTTTTCTTTGTCTAGGCCAGCGTCTAAGAGTTGCCTCTTCACACTTGATGTCGAGACAGGTGATTTGAGGAAACTATTTAATGAAGCTGCCAGTTGAGGACCTGTGAAGTGTTTGTTGCTTATATTAGACTTTAAGGTATTTTCCCTTCTTGCTCAGTTGTGCACCGAGGCCTCCCACTGCTCCAGTTCGTGCTGTTCTGTGAAATAAGTGCTACACATTGTTGTATGAGACATTCCGTTTCTTGGAACGTTTTCACTTGGAATAGCCCTCCCTTCTAAGAACGAATAGACTGTTGAGTTTCAGAAGAATGCTTTTTGTTTCTGGCCCTTTTGAGCCTGTAATCAAACTCTCAAGTGCTGTCACTGAAAATACTCAACTAGTCTAAAGAAGGACAGTTTTATTGCTTCTTCAATCAGCACAAAAGTTTTCAGCGGCGCTAACGTAATTACATATAGGGTTTTGTAATTATCGATAAACATTTCAAAATTATTAACTTGGCCTCTGTATGCCTCATTTCCAGCTACAATAATATCTTACAACATGAATGTCTCCATTCCAATGTCTCCATTCCAATGTCTCCATATCTAAGTGATAGCAAGCTATTGAACGGTAGTGTGTACAGCTCCAGAAAGGATTGAGATCACTTCACCCTTTTCTTTCCTTTCCAAAAAAGTTGAAAAGGTTTTGAGTGAGGAACAGAAGGGTTACATTTGCAGTGGTCTCAAAATGTTAACCCTTCTGATCCTCCCTCAAAACCTTCCTTTTTGGCTTTTTGAGAAAGGAAAGAAAAAGGTGAAGTGGTCTCTTACTCTTTTCCAGAACAATACTTAAAAAATATAATCACACCGCTGCGTAAGCTTGGAAAGTACATAGCAGGACTTCCCAGGAATGGGCGGAGTTTGGTGCCTGACTCCAACAATGTGTTAGTTTCCTTTAGGGAGTGTTATCTCACTCATACCCATGTATTCTTCGTACACAAAGTGACATTATAAAACAAAAAACTAGTTATAGATTCGTCTGAGTTCCTATGTAACCTGTTTAAACTGGACTTTGGAGTGGATAAATGTAAAAACATAAACTTAAAGATCTCCCTCCATGTAGATTAATTTTGGGTCCTAATTATAATATGGTATGTTTTAATTGGGGGAAAGTAAATGCTGTAAATATTGTAATTTTTTTAAGATGTATTTTTAAGTGAGGCTTGTTGGAGTGTCTAGTAATTTTTCTATTACCATCTATTCCCTGGAAGTATTGGCAGAAAACTAGACAAATATAATTAATGACAGATTTCCCATTTCCTTTGAAGTCTGGCACTGCCTTCAATTGTATAATGAAATAATTTTCTTATGAATGGAATCATTATTTCTTATCATCACATTGGAATGTGAGAATGCAGCCAAGTGGAAAGAAATTGAAATAATTAAACTGCACCACCTTCTGGTTGCACAGCCACTATCTAGTTAAAACGTTCTATCGAAAGTCCGCTTTAATGAGACGTAAGTCTTAGACATGACCAACTATTCCCTGTAAATATCCAGGCATTCAACCACTTTTTGGAATTTCCCTTTTTTAACTTCTATCGTCACTTCTCAAAGAATATATAGTAAAATACAGTGGCGACGATTGGAATACGGGTATTGTCACATCATGTTGAACCAAGTAGAATGGAAATGGAAAGCGATCAACAGCTCCATCTACTGTTTGCATAGCTACCATGCATATCTCAACTCTGAGTCCTCAGATGTCTGCAGCTTGGTGGTTACTGAGGTATATCTCCGCCAGTCAGTGGGTACGCTCTCCCTACATTAGGATATGGATCCGTTCTAATTTAGGTAAATTCAGAAAGTTAATCAAGTTTTTGAAAATGTTCCTTGTTGAAAAGCATCGATGAGGGTTGAAATTGATCCCATCCATGCACCACATAGTTTGCTCCAGTCAAAACAAAAATTTACAAATTCTCCTTATTTTCAATTCTCCATCTGTCCAACATACAATGTAGAAATGGGCCGACGAGCCCACTGAGGAGCTGATGGACTGCCTTGACACCACCGATTGGAACAAATTCAAAGACAACAATGCCAGACTACACTGACAGGATCACTTCCTACATCAATGTAGTGTGTAAGGAAAACCTTGGCATCACAAAGCAGTGAAAAGCCATTGTCCACTGGTAAAAGAAGAGTAGCTCATGTATCTCCACTTCCCTTGGTCACAACTCTTTAGTCCCTTTATCCTCTACCCTGCCATCTCAGTTTTGGTCTGTGTCTGCTTCTGCCAGATGCAGATGTAAAACATACACTCCAAGAATGGGATGTCATTCTGCCCTCAATCAAAGTCCAGCATGACTTCAGCAAGGATGTAAGCAGGGAAGAAGCACACAACAAAAATCATGTTAGAGAAATTACAAGTCTGTTTCCAAAATAGTTGGGATGCTATGTACAATGTATATAAAAACAGAATGCAATGATGTGGAAATAATTTAAACCCTATATTCAATAGAAAAAAGTACAAAGACAACACATTCTGAAGCTGAGACATTCTATTGTTTCTTGAAAAATATATGCCCACTTTGAATATGATGCCAGCAACACATTTTTAAAAAGCTATGACGGAGGCACAAAACGATTGGATACATGTAATGCTGAAAAACTAAACCTAGCGATATATAACACTACTAATTAGGTCAACTGACAACAGGTCAGTAACATGATTGTGTATTAAAAGATAATTCCAGAGAGGATGAGGATGAAGTTAGGATGGAGAGGTGTTCACCTCTCTTTGAAACACTGCACAAGCAAATAGTGTAACAATTTAAGAGAAACGTTTCTCACCGTAAAATTGCAGGGTTTGGGGTCTCATCATCTCCACATTCTGCACTTATTACAACAGCATGGCTCGCTAGTAAAAGAGTCTGGATGCTAAATTGGCCTGCCTGCAGCCCAGACATGTCCCCAATTGTAAATATTGGGTACATTATGAAATGAAAAATCAGTTCCTGTAAGACTTACAGAGTGTTGTTAAAAGAAGAGGTGATGCAACACATTAATAAACATGCCCCTGTCTCTTTTCAAAACATTTTGCTGGCATCAAATTCAAAATTGGAAGGTAGTTTTCAATAACATTTCTCAGTTTCAACATTTGATATTTTCTCTTTGTATTATTTTTTATTAAATATATATTGCTTTTTACGCAGTGTCCCAACGTTTTTGGAAATGGGGTATAACTTTTTTTTTTCTGTGTCACGGTTCCTGGTGAGGCAGGAAATGAGGGGCAAAGTAAGGAAACATCCTTTTAATGTTTCTCTTCCATGCAATTAACTCAACAGAAAAACAACAAAAGGAGTGTACAACCACAAATTGAAGGGTTTCAAAACAGACAGCCAACTCAAAACAATCACCATCAACTGAAAGTTGAACAAAACAACTTAAATAGGGTCCCCAATTAGAAACAACAAGATGCAGCTGTCTCTTATTGTGGAGAACAGAAAACAGTACCGCACTTCTGCAGTCAGGTATTGACTGTGGTCCCCATTCGCATGGAGATGCCTAGAGGGCTGCGGTCAGGACCCAACACTCTAGCACTATAGCTGGTAGACATTGTTGTAATCAGCATGGCAGTTGCCTGCTAAATTAAATCTTGAGCCATTTTTGGCATTGTGTAAATAAAAAATAAAAAATGTCCTTTCGCTATCCTCAATACAGTGTGCACCTGGTTAATGATTAACGTTTTATAACACAATATGTTATGCAATCTAACACTGTTACCTTGTAAATAGCTCATTAGCAGTTACACAATTCTGTGTTGTTCGGTTCATCATGAATCCCAAGAGTACATTTCCTTTAAAACATTTTGTTTTTTTGTCCTAGCATTAACTCTTACCAAAAATCTGTTTGTGGAGATGTTTTGATCCCAAAAGGGGGCAACAAGTACATTGTGATCGCCAGTGCTCTAAGAGAGGAGAGAGACGGGGCACTTGGCCAGAGGTCAGGGAGGAGGGGCGGGCTGTACAAGAGACCTGGCAGATAACACCAGAAAATAAAACCTAATAGGCTTCCGTTTTTCATCACAGTATTACCTAAGATTTTATTTCTTTGTGAAAGCAAAATTATTGAGACTTACAAGTCTAGCCAATCAGCAATGGGAACAAAGAACAACAGACCTGATGTATAGCATCTATACTTAAGCAAGCTAACCCAATTTCCCCAGACATGCTGACACTAGAAACATTAGGACACATTAGCCTACTAGAAACGTCTCGTCCTCGCACACTCTCAGGGAGAAAATGGGCTTGGGTTCAAGCTCTGGCCTTGCTTGTTAAGAGTCGCCATAAGACATTCCAGAGCTGGCTGTGAGCAGATGCCTGTTGATGCTAAGCATCCAATGAGAAGGCAGCAGGGAACGTCCTTAAAGAGCACAGCTGCTTTGCCATTTTCGGTCAAAGCACATGCCAATAGAGCAGGGCTCTATCCGACGCCCTACTGCACGCACTGCTCCGTTGATGTCTGCTGTGATGGACTGATGCCGGATGGGGTTTAAAGTGGGGTGGAGTGTTATCAGAGCTGATAGGTTGGAACAGTAACAGAAGCAGCTGTGGTGAGACGTAATTATCCAGAACCAGTTTCCCCATAAATGCGGTAGACTCAAAAAAGGCCTGGGTGAAGGATGATGAGAGGATGGATAAGATTTTAAGGTTATGTGACAGAGAGGCATGGTTGTTTGTATATCATCTTTCTGTTCAAAAATGTCAAATAGATGATGACATGTCATCTGTACTCAGTACATAATTCCATTAAATAATACTGCACGCACGGTCCTAGAAAACATACCATACACTTTGCATGGTTCTTAAAGGAAAGGAATCATCGAGACATTCGGTTACGTAGATGTGTCTTCAGCAAGGCAAAGAATGTGGTGGTCTCATGAATGTGAAGGGATGTCATTACGAGAGGAGCGTAGGGGAAGAGTACAACTAAACATGGATATGAGGAAGTGCGTTACGCCGACCGACTTGGTGCAAAGGAAATCTTTAAACATCCACACTGGCTTTTTCCCGGCAATATTTCGTACTGTGGATGCGGATGAAGAAGCGCACGCGCGCACACACGCAATAGTGTTTTTTTCCCAGACCACACCTTCAGTGGGGTTATTTCTTCCCTTACATGCCTTGGGGAGAGCAGTCTGCCAAATCTCCCCTTATTTACTGAACAGCTCCTTTTTTGGTGCTGCATTGAAGTCTGCCGTACACTGTTACTGTAGCAGAGTGGACGGAAGATCAGCGGCTTTCCTCCTGTGTGTAAAGCTGACCTCCGGTTTGTGTCAATTCATGGAGTGTTGAAAGGTCACGAGTGTGTAGGGGACTCCCTGCCATTAGAGACTAGCGTCTGACTAGTTTCAGGATTTCGGTTATTTAAGAAAAAGTATTCTAAAATGTTATATTTGGCCATATTGCTGTATGAGCCTATTGACTTACTGCATCATGTAACTAATTCCACTTTTTAAGATGTGAACAAAAGGAAGAAAAGGCTAGATTCAGTCTAGGATGGTGTCTAAACATCAATAAACTACGTTTCTTTGTCATGGCAAATCTTACATTCCAAGCATTTTTTAAGGGAAAAAGTGTAGCTTCTGTTCAATTTACTGAATTTTACAAATCCTACAGGATATAGAAATCCCTCAAACAACCCGAGATTTATATTCATTATAATGAAATAAGAATTTTGTGATTTTAAGATAAAAAAACAAAAGGTTTATCACTGGGTGACAGCTACATTCTTTGCCACAGTCTGCAATTTTCTGACAAGTTAAACTTCAGCAGCAATCTGTTGTAAATCTAATGACTTATGAGCAATAACTACAGATACACTATACTACACTTATTTAACTGATCCCAACAGCCTAGTCACACTGCTACCATAGTCATTCAACTTTCACTTCCTTATTTCATCTCTGTCCTTCTTGCCCTCTTTACACACCCCCTTTCCCCCACCCCCTTCTCTTCCTCACCATATTCCTTCAGACTGATATGGCTTTGTGCTGTCCATTGCCAGGATATTGCCGTATCGTAGCATACCTCATCAGACGGAGAGTGCAGAGAGCCTGGGACTTGAGACTGAAGATGAGCTCATGGGTTTACACTATGTGATCCCACCAATGCAGATTGTTATTACCTTCCCCAGTCCCTAATTTACGACCAGCTAAACCTCTTATAGTTAATTTCTTTCTAGCTAATCATTTATAGGATGCTTGAGAATTTGACAAAAGAATGAACATGTTTTGTTTTCACATCTGTAGACTTCACACTGGTTTGTTGCTGAAAAGGGGTATTATGGGGCCATAATGTGTTGGAGAACCAGCAGTTGGTGACAAGTTCTTTCGGCACCTTTAATAAAGCCTCAACATCCATTCTCCTGACTGTGGTTTGGTGGCTCACCTAACACAAGCCTCTGCCCACAAATGGTAGCGTGTTTTTCTCACTGTGAGTTGCTAAAGAACTACACATTGAGTTGCAAAATAATATCAGAGATCGTCTGAAAAGTGGAGAGTGGCATGACATTATCTGGAATTTAGAAACCTCAGAGAATTCAACCGACCTCTACTTCAACATTAACTAGCAGAGTAATAATATTGTGTAATAAATCTAACGGACACCAACTGAAGCAGCACATGCTGTATTTGGGACCTAAACCATGTCCCTGTTGCTGCACTCAGATGTCAATGTGTGTGTGTGTGTGTGTGTGTGTGTGTCTCTGTCACAAGGAGGCAGTCCTACAAGCTCAGTGCTGTGTGTTTATGTTCCAGGATGGTGACATCTCTTTTTAAATGAAAAAAGGCCCCTGGAATGCCCTGTACGATGGGACTGGGGCCCTTGGCTGAAGCGCCCGGATTGGACTGTTTTTCACCGGCCATCCCTATAAGGCTTTGGCTGAGTGTGGCAGACAGGGAGAGTGCAGCCCCGGCTCCATGTTTGGGATGTGGGAGGTGTAAGCACAGGATGGGGGGCTAGGAACTACATAAACTCTCCTCAGACCAGTCAGGAGGTACACCCTCCCGGAGCGGCAGACCCCGGCCAAGCACTCTCAGGGTAAGTTTGCCACCACCTCTCCTTTCCTGTCCTCTCCTCTACTACCTCATCCTCTTCTGTCTGCCTGGCCGCCTCAAGTCAACAGCTTCTAGAGTGTAAGCTCTGAATGCCATAGTCAGTGCCAGTTGCAGAGGTCAGCGCATGACAGCTGGTTAACCTCAGAGATGTTTGGCTAATCTAACAGGTTCACATTAACGCAAGGATGGGTTTCAGAAATTTTACAGCTACTTGTAAGACCTTGTGTTTTTTTATCAAACATCTTGGATGAGATCTTATGCCTCCTATTGTTGTGGTTAATTTATGCTGTGTGCTTGAAGAAATGAGCATTGCTGTTTTTGCTGGTGTTAATTTGAAAGAGTGTGGTAGAATAACACAGGTCAAAATACTAGAATTGCAAATGCATGTTGAAACTATGGCATGGACTAGTCTACCTGTTGCCTATTCTTCCTAGCTCTTTTCAGTTGGTTGATTATTATATGACAGTTCTGGGTCTGTTCCTTAACATATCTGATGCCTGGCTGTAAGGGACTGGCTTAGTCTTGCAAAGTGTCTGGGAAAGTCAGGCGCATAGATGTTATTAAGTCTCTGGAATTCAGTCTTAAAACATTTGGGAAAATTCTTTCCACAGTTTTATAATACCAAAGGGTTTGAAATATGCAAATTCAAACGATGGCTGGCTGTATACAGGCATCTCTGTCATGTTCTGCAGAAAACGGGATTCTTGGAGAGTTAGGCATGGGCTATCTTTCAGCAATGAACTCCATCAGAGCTACTATGCCGGAAAGCATTGAAAATCCTTCATCCCGAAGGTCTATGACTAAATATGGTTCTCCTGGATTCTGCTGCTCTCTCCTTCTCCCTCCCATCCCCTTCTTTTTTCTCAGCTTTCTTTTTTTGTAAACGTTTGTAGATAGGCAGGGCCAGAGACAGAGGGAGTGAGGTTTACCCAGTCCAGTCTAAAGACAGACATGACACTGCATCATTTCCTAATTAGGACATTTTCCCAGGGTTCGGCATTCATTCATCAGACTGGACTACAACCCTAACCCTAACTGAGGAGGGTTGCTGGGTAACACATATGGGAAGTTCTGTTTATCACTGTGCTTCATCAGCTCAAGTCAGAATGTATTTTTATGGTAGTCAAATTTTACTTCTTCAATTTCAATAGGAACATGCTCATCCTTTTTTCACACATGGGTCTGTACACAGCGGATTTACCTGAGCCTTGTGATCCTGAACAGGGTATTATCAACAGATAGTTTTTCTTGTTTTTATGGTTTTCATGAACTCTCCTCAGAAGGGTGTGGCCACACACTACATGTCCGCACCACCCCACCCAAACACCCACCTACCCAACTGCCCACACCACACTGGGTGTTAACCCATTCTTCTCCCTGGTGCCTCCACAGTGATTGTCTCCAGTCCGAGTAAGGAAGATAAAGCAAAGAACCGACAATGTGTGATGATGAAGAGAGCACCGCCCTTGTCTGTGATAATGGGTCCGGTCTGTGCAAGGCAGGCTTCGCCGGGGACGACGCCCCCAGGGCAGTATTCCCCTCTATTGTGGGCCGTCCCAGACATCAGGTGAGCCACAATTTGTTAATCACGAGAAGTCGAATGATGTTGACTTCTTATTGGGCAATAGGAATGCATCCTTTCTTAACCCGTTTTTTGTGGTCCTTGTTACATTCTTAATTTCAAAGAATTTTTGTAACTACTTATTTTAAAACAACTTTACCCAGTATGGTTTAATGCTATACACAGCAGCTATCTGTTGTACTCCAGCGAAAGCCCTCTACAGTGTGCTGAATGTTTTCCTCCCCCAGGGTGTGATGGTGGGCATGGGGCAGAAAGACAGCTATGTGGGTGATGAGGCACAGAGCAAAAGAGGTATCCTGACCTTGAAGTACCCCATTGAGCACGGCATCATCACAAACTGGGACGACATGGAAAAGGTGCTTCACCTCATTACACAGCAAGTAAACGCTGACTCGGACCCATCGACAGCATGAGTTAGACCTTCACAGGACTAGAACCACAATCAGATGCTTAGTTACATGCTCTAACATGACATTCAGTAACTTTACATCACGACAACTGAAAATAGCCCCTCGGCCAATATCAATCCCAAGGCAGTACTTAGGAACACTTTTGTCTGCATTTATATCCAGGGTCTATTCTCAGAACTTCTCCACGATCATAGATCATGGGTTGGATTGAAATGGAGTCAGCTCAAGGGACACAGGCATGTTGTTTGGCAGTAGTGGCATGTACTATGACTCATCCACGGTGACTAAGAGGCAAACACGTTGACCAATTAGCTCCACGCACGCGCTGTCATCCGTTGACTGCTGCAACAGATGGTCTGATTCGCTTTAGATCATACCGGTGTTTATTCTCAACATCAACAATGTTTTTTGAGAGGATTTCTGATGATTTTTGATTGATTGCCGGGTTTTGTGGGGATGGGCAGATCTGGCATCACTCCTTCTACAACGAGCTTCGCGTGGCCCCGGAGGAGCACCCTACCCTGCTGACGGAGGCCCCCCTCAACCCCAAAGCCAACAGGGAGAAGATGACCCAGGTGAGGACCCATGGGCAGCACAGTAGGCACAGGTTCTCATGTTCGGGGGCATCACCAAACCCGCCGCTCAAGGCGTTCTAACACCGACAGACTGTATGCGTTACGTGGCACTGGGATCCATGCCATTCGGGAAAGAAAAAACACTGTCAGAACCAAGTGTGACAAATAGCACCGTGACCTAAACAAATGTTCCTGTTCTAGATTATGTTTGAGACCTTCAACGTTCCTGCCATGTACGTAGCCATCCAGGCTGTGCTGTCCCTTTACGCCTCTGGTCGCACCACAGGTTTGTCTCACACACAGGTTAAAATCGACACACCTTTACTGAATCCCAATGATAGCGGTACTGGTAGTGAACAAACGTGTCATGCTAACCCTGCACAGGTATTGTCCTCGACTCCGGTGATGGTGTCACCCACAACGTGCCCATCTACGAGGGTTACGCCCTGCCCCATGCCATCATGCGTCTGGACCTGGCTGGCCGTGATCTTACTGACTACCTCATGAAGATCTTGACTGAGAGGGGCTACTCATTCGTCACCACTGGTGAGTAGATATTCTGGACTGGGCAAATGTCTGAAGAAGTTATCCTCATGTTTTTGAGGTGCTTTGTTTGTAAGCAGATTCATATACAGAAGCACTGACACGATCAATGTCAGTTCTTGTTCTGACCACCGCCTTATTCTCCTGTCTCCAGCTGAGAGAGAAATTGTTCGTGATATCAAAGAGAAGTTGTGCTACGTGGCTCTGGACTTTGAGAATGAGATGGCCACGGCTGCCTCGTCCTCCTCTCTGGAGAAGAGTTACGAGCTTCCTGACGGTCAGGTCATCACCATCGGAAACGAGAGGTTCCGGTGCCCTGAGACCCTCTTCCAGCCCTCCTTCATCGGTAATCTCATTCTACTTTCAACTCATTTCAGTTGGCTCTTTCAACAACTTATGAATAATGTTTACTCTCCAGACGGTCTTGTAACTCAGTTCGATTGACTCTGGTTTCTCCCTAGGTATGGAGTCGGCTGGCATCCATGAAACCACTTATAACAGCATCATGAAGTGTGACATTGACATCCGTAAGGACCTGTACGCCAACAACGTCTTGTCTGGTGGTACCACCATGTACCCAGGAATCGCAGACAGAATGCAGAAGGAAATCACAGCTCTGGCCCCCAGTACCATGAAAATCAAGGTATGTAGAAGATACTAACATACTGTAGACTTAACTGAAACAGCACTGTAGAAGATTTTACAAGGTGATTTAATTTTTGTTCTATTCTGGTCTGATCATAATGGTCAACTTATAGCCATTCTGATATTGGCTCAGACAATTGTTCTTCCCAGTTTCTACATTATGAATCCAAATATTTTTCACAGGCGATACATTATTTTAAACAAATTGTTGAAGCTCTCTGTGAAGCTAAACGTCAGTCACTGATATTAACCAACTAGGGCTACATCCAGTCAAACATGCATAACAGTATTTACTACTGTAATGAAAGTTTAGCTTTTTTTAATTGCCAAATTAACCTCGAGCCACAACCAAGGCGACCCCCTTCCCGTTTGTTATGGTGGGTTTGAGCACATCCCAGCATAAGCTTCTGTTTAGCACTAGTCAATTAAATTCCATGTTTATCACTATTGTTCATCACTATTGTTGTTTGCTCCTTGGGGTTGAAGGCCGGGCGTTTTGTGAAAGCACTTTGTGACAACTGCTGATGTAAAAAGGGCTTTATAAAATAAATTTGATTGATTGATGTTTAACGGTTCCCACCAGTGTAACACGTGAGATCTTCTCTGTGTGATTCAGATCATAGCCCCACCCGAGAGGAAGTACTCAGTCTGGATTGGTGGCTCCATCCTGGCCTCCCTCTCCACCTTCCAGCAGATGTGGATCAGCAAGCAGGAGTATGACGAGGCCGGCCCTTCCATTGTGCATCGCAAGTGCTTCTAAACAAGGCCCAGACCCGCCCAACCACTCCAGACCCGCCCAACCACTCCAGTCCACTCCTGCCCGATCTTTGCTCTCGCTCTATTGCCTGTAAACTGTGAATGTCTCCCCCCCTTTCCCCCCTCCTTGTTTCTGTCTTTGCACTGTCCCCCCCTGAGTGAATGTTATTAGAGTGTTGTGTTTTTTTGTGGTTGAATGATTAAAGCTTGAATGTGCAGCTGATTTATACTTTGGGAACATTCCTGGGGGAGTGTCAGACTTCAGCGTTGGCAATAGAAAGAGGCTGAACATGTTCCACAGAGCTCACATTCTCCCTCTTGTGTTCACTTTGTTCTGTACACAATCCCTGGAGGTGGCCAAGTCTCTGGCATGGCTTAGATCACTCCTAAGAGCTTCAACCATCTGACTGTTTGTAAAGACCCATGTGAACATAAACACCCCAGGAAGAAATAAAGCTCTCATACAAGTACCTTTGTCTGGCTCATACTTCATTGTATTATTACTTATAATTAGGTGTGTTTGCAGAAAGCAAAGAATAATTTTAGAAATATTTTATTGCAATATATTCACCACTGCCTCGATGAGTCTATGAAACCCTCTTACCAGAACCAAGGCATGGAAACACCTTATGATTACTACGCAGGACTGGGAGAAACAGAACTATTAAACAGTTACGGACAGAGATTGTCATGAAGGATATCGACAGCCATTACCATTAAAAAAAAAAGGGATGTTTGGGGTTCCCTGCTGGAGCTGCTGCCCCCGCGACCCGACAACAGATAAGCGGATGAAGATGAATAAAAAAATAATAATTTTGTTACTTTTGAACAAATGAGAGAACTACATGCTTGACGGCTATACAGGGCGTTACCAGTCTGCGCATTAGCTCGGATTCAGTTATTTTAATTACTGATGGATGCAGACACATTTCAGAGTCCTTTCTGATTCCCAAGACACCAGATGGTTTGTTAAGGTAATCCAACTTGTTTAAAAAACTCCTTATGGTGTACCAATTGGTGCCTTCAGGATAAAGGCTTGTGTAATCTCTTGTATAACATTGTTGAGAAAACAGTCCATGCCCTGAATTGCTGAGTAACTGGATATCTGGTCTTGTCTTCATAACCAGTTTTCATCTGCATTCTTGCTGACGTGGTTTTGTTCATTCGCCAGAAAACATTTGGCAACACATCTTAAACAACAAATCAGACAGGAAGATAAAGCAGTAGGAGTTTAATTACCAAAAAGGCACAGGGAAATTGTCACTGCATTAAACATCTTTCCCAATTCCAAACACAAAAGCCACTACAACATAACATTTCTGCAGGCCCAGTGGAACAGCTTTCAAAACTAGCAAGCCTGAAACCACTTAGTAAAACTGTTATGAAGTCAAATGGAATATAACAGCATTATATATCTCTTAGGTTTTTTTATGCCCAGTTCAATCAATAGATTTTTTTGTTTGTTTTATTCTACAGGGAAGGGTGGGTAGAGGGTTTGTTAGCACGGTCCCAGATCTCGCCATCTTAAATGAATCATGTGTAACTGCAGACATGGAGGGTGTCTTGAGAATGTGCGTGGCAGGATAAAAGTGAGAGGATCAACATAAGTGGGCATATTAAAACCTAGATAGGCAGACAGGTCACCTCACAAGACTGGTTTTTCTCCTGACCGCTTTCTTGTAGAACTTAAGCCAAATTTCACCCTTTTCCTAGCTGTAATCTCCTTCTCCTTACCTACAACATTAACCATCTTGATCTGCTATGGCAATAATCCAACCAGGCGTGTTACTTCTTCTTACATGCCATGTTAGTTCTTCTAACCTGCATGTTAATCCTACCCCCCCTAACTGGCTCAGCTCAAGAGCTAGAGGGAAGTAGGAAGCCACACATGACTTGACTTGAGCATCCTGAATGGCAGCCAATCTGCTGTTAGACTTTCATTCAACCACTGATTCTTTCGCATTTCGTAACAACCACTTGTGTGCGTATGGACACGCATGCACACACGCGAGCACAAGATATAAAAGCACACGCGCACGCGCACGCGCACACGCACCTCTATGCAGTCAATTAGCCAATCTGTGACTTCCAATGATTGGGAAGATATCAGTAATGTTGTCAATTCTAAGTTGGACAACAGGGCATCAATTTGCACTAAAAAAAGGTTTAGGGGAGTTCAGCCAATGAGAAAAGGACCCGGCATGGCCCACTGACCAACAGTAGATGAAGCCATCCTCTTTTTGCAGTTTCTTTCCCCCCTCTACAGGTGACACACCCTTGAGTTTGCAAGACCACACAAACAGGTCTGGGACCAGGCTAATTAAATGCCTTGTGGAGGTGTCAACGGATACCTGAGCTCTGTGTAGTCACGCCCTTGGGCCTTTCTACAGAATAAAACCCTCTCAGAACGTGTCTAAGGTGTCTCTGCTTAGAGTTCTCTGAGCACTTTGGTTTGTTCCTCCCTGCCCAGGACACGCTACCTGAAAGGGACATAGATTAAACATTTTGTCGCGCTATACTTTTTTCCTTTTGCCATTTTCAGAGCCCACTCAAAGATAAATCTCACAAAAAATGCCACTATTTTAAAGGTAAAATGACTGGCCAACAGTCATTCAATATTACTAAACACTAAAATGGACAACACAGAACAACTTCCATAATCACCTGGAGAATATCACATTGATCAATTATTTTTGCATCAGATCTCTGCTCATGTAATTAACTGTGCAAATACTGTATGAATGAGTTTTACAGGTCCAGTGTGTAGCCTCCTGTCTCAAGAAATTGAAGAGTAAACATTTCTTCATGGGAGACTATCAGTGATGCAATCATTAACACCTGCACATGTGTAAAACCTGCACAGCACACTGCACAGCCTGCATGTTAAATTGGTTCTCTCTCTGGAGAATTACACATCAAATCTGACAAGCAGAAAGACTACCTGGCCCCAAAAACTCAACTCCAAAACAGAGTAGCCAAGCTATCAAAAATTACCATAAAAAGCCCACACTAAAAAATAGAAGATAAAGGGTTATAAAACGACACCATTAGAACAATTTCATAGCTCACATCACTGTGTTTCAAACTTCCAATTCACAGTAGCGTATATCCCAAAAAATAAATAAATACAAAAGCCGTCATTGTAAACAAAGATATAAATAGCAGTTCTGGTTTGTGATGAGGAGAATGGAGACGGTACTGGATGTATGGTCTCTCCCTGTCTGTCACCTGAGGTCCAGCACTGTGGTTTTCAAATCCTTTATAACAACATGGCGACAGATCTGAGAACAGAAAAAAAGTCATCTCCCAAATCACAGCTCAAGTCGATGATCACAACCACAAAGAGGGAAACAACAAGCGCGCGCACGCACGCGCACACGCACGCACACGCACCACACGCACCACACGCACAATTGTGCAGAATGAGCATGGCTGCTGAGGCCGTGTTGGCCCACAGTCTGCTGAGAGCATGTCTGTGCGTATTACTTACGCTGAAGAGGGGCGGCTCCTTGGAGTGTGGATGAAAGCCTTTCAGCCTGCAGCCGGCTACCTCCCCCATCCCACAGCTGGTGAGTCTGAACACCCCCGTGCTGAAACACACAGGCCATCACTATGCAACGCTCTAATGGCCCAAGGAAGTCAGAACATCTATCAGGTACAACAAGGCCAAAAGGTTTCAGCCGGAGTGGGATATGCATAATATATGCGACCACTAAATTATTCTAACTAGTGTTGTCATCAACTTTACATCTCACTCATATTTTCACAGACATCGGATAAAAAAATGTCGGTCCATCGCTCAACACTGCTGGAATGAAACATTTGCCATAACTTGCAGCTCATTCCAGAACCACGTTGGATGTACTGTATGACACCCATTTCCTCCAACTTCCTCTAACATGGTACTGTCCGAAATAGACCGTTCAATACCAACCCAGTGATTCTGCATTATTCCGGCAGACGAGGAACTCACTCATTGTGTTTGGGTGAGCAGACGATGGCGATGGCTTCAGGGAGCATCAGCTGGTAGGAGCAGTGAGTATGGAGATCCACACTGGACAGAAAGGCTGTTTGAGTGGGGTGGGTCTGAGGGCATAGAGCAACAGGCACAACGGTTGTTTGCCAGAATACAAACAATAACAAATGCATTTTCTGTTTGGCGTTACTTTTTATATTTATAGTATATACGTACTCCCCAAAATCTGAGATGCTACATTTGCCCGCCCCTATAGAATGGCCATGTTAGGGTTTGCACAACATGTCTCAGTAAGGTGTAGGGGCTATTAATAACTATGACATCTGTAGTCATGGGCCTGGTATTTTCGATGGTATTATGCAAATAATAAGTCAAGAATACAACAGAGGGCCTTTACAGTTCATACCCTGCCTAGCATTCAAGTTTCATACGAAGGCCTGTGTGTCTATGTTGTAGCTGGCATGAGAAATGAGAAAGATAAATCAGAAAAAAAAAATCTCTGAGACTAGACAAAGCCAAAACCATTTAAAACCCAAAACCAAGTATTTGCTACACTGACAAGAATACAACAATATCTTGTGTATTGCTCAGCAATGCCAAACAACCCAGTAGACCAATGAAGATTGAAGCTCTGTAGTGGTTGTTTTAAGAACGTTCCCCATAATGAAAAGAAAACTGAACACTCTTCAGAAGACACCCCTTAAACTAGTGGCTGGACTAATACACTTGAAAACACTAGTTAGCCTCAAAAACAGAACGGTCAAAAAACATATTTTCGGTAAAAGTCTTTCCGACAGATGAAAGAAAGACGAACATAAACTAGAGAAAAGTGTGGCAATGAAAATAATCTGACATAACACCATATCTGTGAAATATGGCGGAGGTGATGTTAAGTTTTGGGTATATATGGCTGCCACTGGAAATAGCACAAGTATTTTCATTAATGATGCAATGGCTGACTGCTGTAGCAGGATGACTTCAGTCTGGGCAGATACAACCCAATGCCTCTAAAGTCATTGGACCGTGCTTCATTACACAGCAATACAATGACCCCCAAAACCGCTGTCATAGCCAAAATAATTTAACATTCCCCACTAGCAGAGCATCATGATCAAATTAATCACCCGATCTGAATCCAGCTACCTTTCACATGCTGAAGACAAAAAGTCCCTGGAACAATTAGGAAATGAAAATGTCTGTAGTAAAGGCCTGGCAGAGCAACATCAAGGTAGATACCCAGTCTCTGGTGAGGTCTATGGGTCACAGAATTCACGCAATCACTGCACGCACTTTGTACATAATGTCTGTCAGAATGCTTTAACACAACTTAACACAGAGCCATTATTTGCCGTCATTTCCAAATGGTTCATCCGATATGGATAAATATACTGTTCTTCAACCTCATAAGAATTATATAATTTTATCCAAAAGGCTGGAATCCATTGCCAAAAAATATAAAAACAGATTTTCCACTATATTTGGAAAGTGACATGTGTCACTTTTGCATATACTTTTAGTGTCCACTGTATCTGTTAATGTGTGCTCACATGGATCCATCCCAAAGTCAGAAGGTTATGCTGATCCTGGAAGCTGAAGAGCTCCTCGACGTTCTCCATGTCACAGTAGTCGGGGCCCGCTGACTGTTTAGGCACCACTACATGGGTCAGTAGGAACTCATTATGTGTCTAGAAGAGATGCAAGTGTATTAATAACAGTGTAAAAGGTAATGTGCTGTATGACATAGCAAGTGTATTAATAAGAGTTCAAATGATAATGTATCACATTGCACCGCTGTGTCTAAATCTGCTCATTCTACGTACCTCTTCTACAGAAAGTAATCTGAAGTATTCCTTTGACATGCATCTTGAACTATTGTTTGCACATCGTATGGTACATTGTGTCTCCTAGATTACTCAAGAAACTAAATCTGGGGAGGATTGGCTCACACCAAGCTGCTTACAAATGATACATAAAAGTCTGTGTAAAGTGTATTTGTTTTAAGCACATATCTGACCAGTTTTCCACAGAGGACCCCACACGTCTCTATGCCCCTGGCTGTGTTACTGTCAGCTAGCAGCAGGAACTTGTATGTCAGGTCTCGAGGAATGACAACCCGCCTGAGGCCCTCAACCCGCTGATCTGTAACAAGGCACAAAAACAACACGTTTCTCATCCGAATCACCGTTATGCACCAAGCACATTTACATTCACCACAAATATTACTTGGTGCAATGCAGAACCTTGAAACACATACAAAATCAATCAACTTATTTCACTGACCAATTGAAAAAGGGCTAATTGAAGAAAGACAAAAAGGCAAACATTCTAAAGTTCTAAATGACATTGGAAATAAAGAATATCTAAACAATATTACGTTAGAAAATAAAAGTAGATCTTTTTTTTTTATTAAAGAATGGGATTTGGTTATTTGTATGACTCCTAGGCTAATTAAGAAACCTCAGTGAAATGACATGCACCAATAACAACATTTAGACTAATGACTAACAAAATAACAGTTTCGTCTTCTCCCAAGGTAAATATTCACATAAAGTTTAAATTCAGATAAATGAGCATAAAAGTTCGGCAGCATTTTAAATGTTCACCATATTCTGAAAGTTATTAAACTATTCTTTTAATATATTGAATATTGTGCATATTAAGTATTGTTCATTCATATATAATCTACCCATCAATGTTATTTCCTTCCTCTCTTTACTCTGAACTAATTACCGGTACTGACCAGCTGAAACACATTATCCATTATTGAACCTCATTATTGACTCTGCCGTTACCTGCTAATGGATACAGTACAATCACTCAATCTGAAACCTACATGTTATATTGAATGGGAGCAAACCACTCACTATGTAAGCCAGCCAGGGTGGCTGCTGGCTTGCTGCTGGCCGCGGGGGAAAGACTGTTCGCACGGTTAGGGTCCGGACGAACGTGGTTCTTGGATGCGTGGGACAGGCAGGACCCGTCCGTTTGTTCATGCACTTTAGCGGCCGCCTCGCCTTTGTGATTGGCCAGCTCCTGTCGGCGCAGCTGGTCCTCAAAGTAGCGAAACTGCTCCGACTCGATCTGCATCCTGCGCAGCTGGGCCACCCTCTGCCTCTCCTGCTCTACCAGGGACATCCTCTGCAGCTGACCGCAGCCATCCGCCACAACCACTTGGCTCTGGGCGTCCACACATGCATGACATGCCAAGACGTCAGTTCTGTGGCATTAAGTAGGCTGCCACGTTGGCACATACGCTCCTTATTCCTAAACAACCTCTTCTCACTAGATACCATAAACTACATGGTACCACACTGTACATCCAACTAATATGAACAGCACACCAGGTCTGGTGAACTATTAGCTAGTTAGACAACATGTGATGAACGTTACGCGGTTGCTAAACCCTTACCTGACTCTTCAGATACTCGGCGTGTTCCTTGTTGTACTTCTCGTGGAGGAGCTTCTTTAACTGATCTTTCCGCGGAAACGCAACGTCTTGCAATTTCTGGGAATAATATCGAACCGATGACAGGACAAGGACAACGGTGAGAGTGCGGGCAGCGAAACACTTCAAAGCCCAGCAGGTACGGTATCAACTGAAATACCCTCTTCCCTTCCATTAGCAGCGAAGCACAAACCGTCAATACAAGTGCACTGACTCATTACTTGAAGAATAGGAAAGATGACCAATTATTTACCATTCAAAAGCCCTTAAGACTGTTGAGGAGGCTCTATTGTTGGTCACCAATCTCCAGGCCTTTACAGCAGTGTTGTTCCTGAACTGACCGTGTACTAACAATTCCCCCGTGCTGTCCTGAATCCCCCCTCTACAGTATGTCGGTACCACCCAGTAAGCAGACCAGCACTATGTCAGACAGACCAGCCTCACGTACCACACGTCACCCCCCCCGAGTCGTCCCAGCCAGGCTAATGGTCCCTGATGTTAATTAGCTTTCTGCAGGGTTGAGCACCACAGGGGTCCCTCCGACGCAGAAGGATCAAGACGTGGGTGCGGATGTCGGACAGGCTTACCTTCATGATCACCTGCTTCTCCGGCACACTGCACTGCTGGTAGTCCCGATGGCTGGGCAGCTTCTCTACAAACAGACTGGAACACCACAACAAAAAGTCAGCAACCCAGAAGGTCCCAGAGTTTCTTGAGATGTGTGCAGGGAATAGTGTGCAGGGAGTAGTTTGCATGTCCCCTAAGTCACGACCAAAAAGCTGATTCATAAAGTTGGCGTTTCAGGGTGTAGGGAGGCTCTGACTGCATGTTGTCAGGAGAAAATGTTTGGTCATTAGGAACATCGTGTTAGTTGGAGGCCAAGTCTCTCATATAAGATATTATACATGTTTAGTACAGAATTTAGACTTGTACTAAAGCTTATAGACTTATTTACTTTTGCTGGATCAAACGATTTCACTAAGATCTTCTGCTCTCAGGGCTACTTCCAAAGCCTACTTTCATTATCATTTTTTATCATTGTGGGATTTTGGGCAAAAGGCACTTAATTTAATTTCATTGGAGTTACATGCAATTAATCTGAACTGAGTTTGTTGGGTTTTGGTTTGTTTGATCCTCCTATAGGGTCACTGGATCTAGGTCTTATAGTGTGTTATAAGACAGTCACTGGTTCGACACATTACGGTTTAAGATGTACTGCAATGGACTGCATAATGTTGTGCTATCACAGTTTTGGTCCTGTTGTATAAGCGGTACCAAACTCCGTCCTTCCTCTCCTTACGTGATGAACTTGTTGTAGAGGACAAAGGCGTTCTCCAGGCTGCCCTCCTCCAGGTACACAGCGGCCATGCGCTCCATCTCCACGCCGGAGCGGAAGTAGCGGTGTGGCGTGATCTCCTCGTTGATCTCCACGCTGCAGCCCATCTTGCTGAGGGCCCGCACGCGCTCCACCGCTGCCAGGCTCACGTCTGTGTGTTCTGGCTCCGCCGCCAGCTTTTTCTGTTGAGGGGTTCGATTGGTCAACAGGGACAGACTAAGGTTCAACCAACAGCAAGGCAGTGGCCAATCAGGGGTCAATGTAATCACATGCACGGTAGTGGAAACGCAGTCATAAGGGGCAGGCGACACCGAAGACCCTAGGCCAAAGGCTTGGTCGGGATGAGGTTTGGATTCAGTTAGGATTGGACAGCACCACCCGGGTTATTAGCACCGGCAGTAGACCTTCTCTTCCCACCCCCAGCGGGCCATAACAACACACTCATCACAGACATTACATCACCACCGACGCCTTCACGGGCAGAAAAACCCTCAGGCTAACAGCCTGACACAGCAACACAATCACCTCCGGCAACACTCCTGCTGCAGCGCCGTCTGAAACGGCCGCCGGTTGCTTCGGCGTGGGCCGACCCCCGCGGTCGACTCACCAGGCCTCCCCTCACCGGGCAGTCATGTGACCGGACACGTCGGCACTGTTCAACCCCTCGCCGTGCCGGAGGGCCCGGGGGAGACTGAGCGGGCGGGGGATGGGGGGCAGGCGGGGGCTGACACCATGCTAGCTCACACGTTGCCCGGTGCTAATGAGGACAACACACTGCACTTCACACCGGCCGTTACTACTGCAGCGCTCTTTCAATGTTACCATTTCCGGCTCATGGAGATTCCAGAGGCGGAGACAAATACCGCAGGAGCCGCTGGCTGGACACCGGGCCAAATAAAGTCTTAATCGATTGAACTCTAAACAAAAGGTCGGGGCTGAGACATCCTTTGGCAGTGACGGTTGAACCAGGCACGAGCCCATCGCTTTTGTGTGCTTGACGATAATATGTACTTTGTCTAATCATCTATTCATGAGGCGAGGAAGTGAACCGTGAAGGGACTAACATCCGCTGTGTCCCTCTTCCTCTCCCTCTCCCTCTCATCCACCCCAGTGTGAAGGGCTGGCCCTGAATGGAGAGATGGGACTGAATGACAGAGTTGCTGCAGTGGGAATACTAATGGAAGTGAGTCAGAGGAAACCGTTGGCGATGAATCCCCAGACCCACTTACCCCTTCTGCTCCACGCAAGAAATCAATGCAGCCCACCCACGTGCCCTGTCACACCCTCACCTCCCCTCGCAACTCAAACCCACACATCCCGGGCTTTCATCGCAAACGCCCATACAGCCAGACTGAAACTATTTCCAAGACAAGCTCCTCAACCTTCACCTCCTCATCTCCTTTCCCACCCCCCACCGGTGTCACTGTTGCCGCAGGCTAACACGACTCACCAGAGTTCTGAAGCTAAAGCCTTGCTCCATGGCGTCTTTAGACTGCAGGCTCATGGGCTCCAATCTTCTCAATGTGTCCATGTCATCTCCCCGAATGAAAGCCCACTGAAAACCAGAGAAAAGAAAGCTTAGCTTGGCCAATGGTGATTACTCAGTTGTTTAATGACGGCCATCGGGTTTATAAGGCCACGTATTTCTAAGTGATATGCATTAATGTTGCCTACATAGACACTTCACCTTCAGTAGTAGTCATAGAAATGATCCCGACTTCAGCTTAAAACTTGTCTTGACTTGACTTGCAATGTCTGTATGTAATACAAAAACCTACATTTGTGGTGCATTTGATTTTTTGCAGAAGATGATTTCTGTAGTCAGAGCACGGATCTCCGAATGCAGCCTCTCAATCAAATTTTTTTTAAACAGCTGAACATGCTGTAGTGGCCTCCAAGAAAATGAGTTACCGTTGCTATGACAGCATGTAACTATGTGGCAAAATAGGGTGATTCCTGGATGTAATTTGCTTGGATTTAATCTTTGTTAGGCTTTAACGATGAAAAAATACAATTGGTCAATAAGCAGATTATAGCAGTGCATATTTCTCTTCAATCCCAGAACTGCTTTAATACTGCCACAGAATCGAAAGCACAATTCCTCAGTGATATTCTGGATCCTGCTGCCATGGAAACCCATCATGGCTGGAAACCCATCAAGAACAGCATAAAATAGGTAGACACCCCTCAGTGCAAAACCTAGCAGGAACACTTCCTGAAGCCTACAAACTTGCATTTTTCCTAGGAATTTATTTAATAATATAAACATATGGTAGGCATTCCTTAATATTTGATTAATTGGGCTCAAACAAAAAAAAAATAATAATAATAATTAAATGTTAAAGTGCTTTTTAATCAAAAGTGGGCCTAGACTAGAACCATTGACCTCAGAGGTAAAAATAAACAGTTCTCCAATAAAGAGACTCAGAAGAGATTGGTCTGCTCTGAGTACATCACCCTCATTTAATTTTGGTTCCTTCGTCTCTTATAGCATCAGGATCAGAGCAGTTTTCATTCATTAGTTGGGTGTCTGACAAATCTTGGATTCCTACCTTCACTGCAAGAAGTGATTCCCAGCCATATGGGCAACTATAATTTTCACCAGACAATTTAACAGGAGACTTGATTGGCACAGTAACAAATCCAATAAGAAAAGTAACATTAGCACTACAGTATTTCCTGTGCTACACTAAGGACAACAAACAAACAATAAAATGCTGGCTAAAAGCTAAGTCAGTATTACAGTAAAGTTCAGAATTTGATTGAAAAGCTGTAGGTAAAAAAGTTTTTCTAATGAAGTTTGTCTTCACCTTAAAATTCCCCCACCCAAAATACTATGCTGTTTGAGGATGACTTTCATGTAGCATAGATTCCCCAACCAAAACCTTTTTTATAGCATGTTTGCAGCCTCCCGGTCAGTTTTACTTCACTACAATGACCCTTGAAAATAATGTCCAACACCATTGATCAGAATAATGCTTTAATTTAAAACGTTAAACGTACAGATATAAAAAGGGATACACAGTAACTAACAATCCAACTGAAAGCAAATTAACCAAAGCCCCTCCGCAAAAAAGGTAAATTAAGCAAGGCACTTCCTTAATCAAACTGCGACTAACCGGTGTGCTTCCTGCACCTGGCACCAGCTATTAATCAAATCCCTTTTCTGACAGCCATGTGGATCAACTTACAGAAATTGTCTGATTATTATCTACCACAGAGATCATCACTTAGGTTCACTCAACTTGCCATTAAGACTTCATGTAACAATGGGTCCATCTACTCTAACTAAGTTCAAAGCCAATACCTCTACATTTCACCAGTTGCAACACCATCAAGAGGACGGGTAGAGGGATTGTGAATGGAACTTGTTAATGCGTGTAGGTTCAGGAAAATGACAGATCCTATGAGGTGACAGTGATATGCCATATTCTGATAGATAATGTAAATATTCGAAAATGCTTACCAGTTTATTGATCCGCGTTTAAGCTTATCCCATACTCCTGTCGTCACATGTGGCACATGCTAGAATTTAGTGCGAAAACAGGAAACTACGTTGATACAAGCCAGTCGGTCTAATCGAAACCTCGCGGACTTCGCGTTTGTAGCCTACATACCTACTTCATGAAGTGATTATTTAATTTAAAGGATTAAAATAGCGAAACTTCACCAGCGATAAAATGGCTGAAAGCTGTCTTTCAGAGCCAATGCCATATTCATAGAAGATGAGGCAAATTGCTATCCAGTCCTATTCCGCGCTGTAGTGTTGGCGGTGACAGCAACGGTGGTTTATGAGGCGAAGTGTCCTACACAAAGGGGTGATGGGGTAGAAGAGAATCCACTCCAGCACACTACTGGACAAAAGAGAAAATGCCCTACAGCTGCGACACACAGCTCCATTTGCATCCTGTAATTTAGGGAATTTTGCATGGCGCACAACATAGCTGTGTTTGAAACATTGCCATCAGCGGTTGTTGGGGTTAAACACAAGTTTACACATGTTTTTATTTTGCTTGACAGTTTAACTCATGTTATTAAAAATTGTCAGGCATTTTATCAATACAATTTTTTCCCACCGGCGATTAGATTTTAACCGCATTTTGCTTATTGCTGCCTGCATCAAAATGGGGGTGAAAAGATACATTTTAGAATGAATCTACAGACAACAAGAAGCTTTCACTAAAATTATCTATTAATTTGGCTAATTGTGAAACCGGAATTTAGATCAAATCACTCGACGGCATATTTTGAACCATCACCAGATGTGATTCTGATGAGTGGGCTACCACTGGATGTTTAGTACTATAATAATCAAACTTCCACCAGAAGGGGGCGTAGGTTTACATTCAGCTACTACTACACCTGCTGTGTTTTACATGCCATGACTGAACTTAGGTATCAACATAAAATGTGAAATTGTATACAGTAGCCTAAACTATGCGTGAGCTTATTTAAAAGATGATTCAATAAAGTCACTGCCTCTCAGTTATATGCAATTCTAGACCTGGGTTCAAATCCTGCATTTTTGGACCCAAGGTTACATTTAGGAAAACACCTGATTATTTGCTGAGTTCATGCCCCCCTGCTCAATTGAAAGGCCTCCTGCATATCTGGGGCAGCTATATGCAATTGATACAAACATAGTAATTTAATTGGTCATTTTCTATATTGATAACTCTTATCAGGGAACCGTCCCGTGTTGCTGAACAGGGCTGAAATCCAAAATGCATCTGCTAACTACACAGGCCCAGATCTGTGGGTGTGTGTGTGGTGGCCAGACTGTAACAGTTAAGTCAAGCCTTCCATGACCCATCAACACTCATACTTTCCCCAGGGATTTTGATAGCAAATTGGCAGCTGGAATCATCAGGTATCTGCAACACAACCAGGTTGACTTTGGACAGGTGCAGCAATGAATCTTTAGAGCCTGGTACTTGGGAGGTGTGGGCCAAGACCTCATGTCCTCCTAAATTTAAACAGAGTTGTCGACAAGGAAAATTTGTAGAGTGCATTCCTTATGTTTATTTACAGTGGCAAAGGAGGACTGACCCTACTCCCCTGGCACAATAATATAGCAGCGTAAAACATTGGGGCTGAGACAGGGGGGGTCCAGTGACACTGAGGCCCTATCCGGGGGAGGCCCCGGACAGGGCCCAACAGGCAGGAAGTCAATCCACCCACATTGCCAAACATCCATCAAAGGGACACCAATCAACCGCAACCACCCTGAAATGAGGGCCAAGTATTGCCACCAGAGTTCATCCCAATTATGGAATGGGCACAAAGGAGAGACAACAACAAGCCAGTGACTCTGCCCCTGAATGGCATAGGTGAGAGGGCATCCCAGTGGCGATGAGAGCTCACATGGCAAGACAACAAGAGTGGACAGTATCAAGCCTTTCTGTGCACCTTCCTTCCCCTGGGCCAGTCTGAACTTAACCATAGGCCAGGCTGAAGAGATGAGTCTTTTGTAGACGCTTGAAAGTTTGCACTGAGTCTGCATCTCTAACCTTAATTGGCAGGTCATTCCACAGTAGTGGAGCTCGGAGAGAAAGCCGGATCTCCAGCTGTTTGTTTAGAAATTCTAGGTACAATTAGAAGGCCTGCATCTTGCGATCAAAGGTTTCGTGTAGGTATGTATGACTGGATCATTTCAGCGAGGTGAGTAGGAGCAAGGCCATGTATTCCTTTATAGGTTAACAATAAAACCTTAAAATCAACCCAAGCCCTAACAGGCAGCCAGTGTAGAGAGGCTAGTAGTGGAGTAATGTGTCCAAAGTTTTTAGTTCTTATTAGGACACCATAGTTTATAGCGATTCAGCTTAGTTTAACAACAAACCATTTACAAGGACAACATTGACAAATTAATTAACTCTATAATTGTTGTGATCCCCTTATAATTATAAGAAGAATTGGGAAATAATACTTGGCATTATAAGATCAGTCAAAAGCAATTGAAGAAAGATGAATGAAATCAAGTATTTTCTGCCAATGACAGGCATTCCAAATATAACCCCACTGACTATCGCAACATCAGTTATTATAATAGCTTTGGCTGTAGACAATAAAGGAAATAAAATCGAAAACAAGCCATTTTCCATTTTAGTTTTTAGCCTGCATAGATTAAAGGAAAATTAACTGTCGCTTAGCGCATCACAACCAGCATGTGTACGGACCCAAATGGACCGGATACCAATATACATGTTCTATTATTATTATACGTTTTTTCTAAACTTTTCAATTAATGGTTAAACTCAGAGATTCGTGCAGCTATTTTCAGGATAACCAGCATGTGGTTGAAATGTAGATACAGAAAATTATAAGCCTGAATTTTGAAACATAACTGCTGGAAAAGGGGGGCAGCCTGTCTGAGCCCTATTTAAATATATTTAATTGCCAAAGGATGTATCTGTCTAGTGGTTTAATCTCAGACATAATAAAGTTTCAGTAGCTACTTTTACATTAGTAAACCCCAGACAGCCTTGCCATTATCTATATACCCTCTGCCGAATGTGGATTTTTAAGTGTAGCCAGGTAAATGAACCTTCTCACAACTTAGGGTGTTTAATGTTTAAAAGGACTATTCCATCTGCTTTTTGGTGTCTCTTGAAAGAAAGAAGAAAGAAAATGTGTTGTCACTCCAGACAAACCACATTCCAATGTAAAAAGAATGTTGGACTCTCACTCTGCGTGCAGTGGCCTACAGTACACATACGAGTTGTACTTGTGTAACATTCCTAAGATGTATTGCAATTGAAGTTTAGGCACTTATGATGTCTTATATACAAACCTGTCAAGTGGTTTATTGCTCCTACAGTATATACATACAGTTTATATTTTGAATTTAAGGCCAACAGGAAAGATTTTGAGGCTCACAATTCATAGGAAAACAATTGTAGGTGTTAAATCTAGAAATGTTAAGCGGGAATGTTAACATTAGTCACTTTTTCAAACCTTTACACCTTTAAAACTGCAAGTGGACACAATCTCCATGCCAACAAAATATGGTTAGGATCACCTGGATATGAGATCATATACTGCTGTGACCGGGCTTGGAGGGCCATTATAGGGTCCTCCCAGGGGCCTGACGTGGACAGTATTCTACATAAACGAGCAGCTTTGGATGGGGCGGTGAACAGGTATCTTGATTGTGGTCACTAATCATCCCATGGCCAAAATGGGATGATCGTAAGGACTAATATGTTAACCCTGTTCAGGCTAGATTTTCAGTCTGTCCCTCACTTCATGATTGCCACCTAATTATCTCTAGCTTCCAGGTGGCAATCCCTGTTGCCCCTGAAGTCCCTCCCCCATGTATGTTGCTCAGAATAAGAGCTTCAGCCAAACGACCAAAATCTAAAATACAGTATGTCAGCGATTACTTTTGAAAAACATTTGTAAACAGACTTCTGATATGAACACTAGAGGTCACTGATATGAAGGTTTGTTGAAGTACATTTTTTTCCAAGGTTGTGTATGCAACAGAGGCATTTATCCATTTTACCACAGCTGCCAACATACAGTACAAAAGACAAAAAGGAAAAATTATGACCACAAAAGGGTACTATAAAATATCCAAATCAAGGCACTTGTGTGAGATTTTCATCAAATTGCCTTCAGTGGCCGGAATGCACTAGTGTTTACCATGTTCTGAGCTCCTAAAATAAAAGCTTGTAAATAAGGTAAGATGTATTACACATAAATATGTCATACCGTTTATTTTCTATGGGAATTTTATGAGTATTTGGGTTCATATTTAAGGCAGCATACAATAGTGTTGTAACAATCCAATAAGAAAATAAATTTACTAACCAATGTCAGTCATTCTTTGGTCGGCATCCTTCCATCCTAAATTTCAGTTACCCAAAACACTTTCCATAAAGGTAAAAAGTAACACAATTACTGTGCCAGAATCAACAGGACATTAAAGGCAGAACAAAAACGTAATTTGTTTCAGTAAAAAGGCACAGCAACATTAACCAATGGAATAAAAAGTGCTGGGGATGACAGTTTGAAAAGTGCATGTCTTGAGAGAGATATTGCATGTTCGTCTGGACACGGATATTTATCATATACTGACGATGCACTAATGACTTGAGTTACATGATAAAGTTTTCATCCAGGAATGTATGCTACTCATATGTTTTTACACACATGGGACATTCTTAAAACACACACATCTAAAACCCAATCAAGTGTTCTGTGTGAGAAGACAAGTGGTATTAAAAAGCAGTAAAACACAAAATACACGTTTCTTCGCAAAACACCAAATCCTAAACTTAAAGGTTCTAAACAATTATTGGTCCTTGAGAGCATTGCTTACTGAAACACGTTCATGTAAGCACACATTCTTACACAGTCACAAGCACATTCCAAACAAAAACACGATGGCAAAGCACCCCAGCGCTCCAGTAGTGTCTCCCAATAAGTATCCAATGTTTTGAAACACCTAAGGCTAACACATGATATCCACCTCTTCCTTTAACCACTGTTCACAGCCTGTCCTGCTGGCTCATTAGTTTGATCATCTCACTGTACATCTCCTGGGGGGCGTCCAGACCCCAGATGAAGTCCAGGTGTTCCCAGTGCTCAATGTGGCGGTGGTAAATCAGATTAGGGACCTGGGTGAGCAACAGCGCCATGTCCTTCGGGTCAGCCAGGGTGTCGTGACCTCCGGACCACAGGGCTGTAGGCACCTTCATGTTCTGGATGTTGTACAGCGGAGGCGTCGACTGGAGGGGGCATAAATGGACTTAACAGCAAAAGGTACCAACTGACAGTAAGGACACGGGATATGGAGTGGTAAAGAGGTGGGACTTCAGAAAGAGTTTGTAGCTGTAGTTTGTGTGTGTGTGTGTGTGTGTGTGTGTGTGTCGGTAGACTATAAGCTCTGAGCTCTGGCTATACCTGGTTATAATGAGCCATATTCCCTTGTCTTCCGTAGTCATATGCCATCAGCTTTCCACCATGTACTGCCTGTAAAATAATATAAATTATACACACATCAAAAATGACTACACTGACATACCTCAGCTGTTTAAAACTAATTTCCAAAGCCAGTAGTAGAAAACAAGGCCAGGTCAAGAACAGGAATACATTCTGCTGCCCAAATGGACACTATACAGATCAACACCATACACCGTCAATTTACCAAGCTAGTTCTGAAAATGGCTAAACCCGCCACTAGAGATGTCGTATGAGCCAGCATCCTAATCTCTATGAAGAGCTAATTTACTATCCAGTCACACAAGCAGGTACAAGAGCTTAGGTGAGTTCCTGGTTGCAACATGATGAAAACAAATTTCACATGTCATGGTTCTGATATGTATGATATATAGGAGCTGTCATAAAAACATGCCTCCAATTACATCAACATTACAATGGCCTTAATCATTTTGCATTTGCCTACCATTTTAAGCACCCGTTAGCCAGGTTAAACAGGTGTGATTTGATAAATGTTCAACGAATTAGGATGTTTTATTGTCACTCGCAAAGCGTTGGCTGATTCAAAAGAAACCTCCCTGCAACACAAAATTGTTCTACGTCTGGCACATTGAAAATGCAACAATGTGAATAAAAAGCAGAAATCTCCTCTGATGTGTTCCCCTTCAAAACGTAGTGGTTTCCATGGAAGTGTGTGCTGCAGACGATGAAGTGTCATGGCAGACGAGCCATGCTTTCTAAATGGTTGAAGATGGAACAGAGATTTTGGGAGTGGAGCAGGCAAGAGGGGGAATAGAGGAATAGAGTGGTTGGTAGAGAAGGATATGAGATGTGAAAAAGGGAAAAGAACATCAAAGGCACCTAGGCAGGGGGTTCAGAGGTGGGGGGTTGTGGGTAATGTCTGTCCAAGAGACTTAGTCAGGGAATAGAGTAAATCTGACTGCAGCTGTGAACTATATCCAAAGCTGTGTCTGCGTGGCACACGGAGCACTTCTCCCTCTGATCTCACACTACACGTCTTTAGGGCTCAGGAAATGAAGGCAAGTACAGTATAGGAGTTACTAAAAGCATTGTGTGGTTTGAAAAAGAGCAAACTCATTCTCATTTCAGACTGTGTTACCCACAACCCAGTCTCCGAGGATATGCACTAGATATATAGTGACATCAGCAGAAATAGGCATACAGGACAGTTTGACTGAACTGAGTTGGGGACAAATGTATAGCTCTGGAGAGAATCTCTTTGAATAGTGTTTGAAGAGGTTCCTTTCAGATATGTTCTTACCTGTGACCAGTGAATCATGTTCTTAACTGAAGTTCCTGCTGGGCAGTGAGTGGTGTACACGGGTGTCCGAGTCTGGACAAAGAGAACATTGAACAGAAATGAACATTTTCATGACCCCTGTCCAGATAGAATTGGTTTGAGAAATGTAGGAGGAGCTCTACAACAGCAATACTGTAAAATAATTCAACTTCAAAGCTCAGGAGACCCACCATGTTTAGGTTTCGCTCATCAAAGCCACAGAGGACAAAGAAAAAGTTTCCACACAGCACACTATGAAGAGGATCCTTATTGCAGAAGTTGGTGGCGAACCACTTGATGGCATCACTTTGAGGCAAAAAGTCCTTCTTCCCAAACAGATGCTAGGAAGCCAAAGAATTGATAAGAATTAGTCCGTAGATGTATGACCAAAGAACTTTGAATGGTGAAGATGAAAGACTGTAGCCAACGATGAGCAAAAAAACTAACACAAAAAACCAGACTGGTTGAATGAAACAATCACCCAAATTAAGAATTCAGGCAATATGGACAGCTTGGTCATGGGGCTAGCAGTAAAGGACACAGTGGCCACCGGAGCCAGGCCAAAGAACATCTTGATTTTGCTTGCCAGTTCAGGCATTGAAGAGAAGGCAATAAAAGCTATGGGAACAAAGACATGCTGTCAGATATGACATGGTTTAAGCAGTAAGATACTGTATTTGGTAATACTGACAATACTGAAAATCAACCTGTCTCACCAATAGTCGTTCCTTGAGAATGGCCTACATAGTAGATCTGATCCTGGCCTGTTGTCTTCAGAATGTGGTTTACGACTGCTGGCAGGTCCTTCTTTGCCATTTCATCATAGCTGAAGAAAAATTACACAGCAAATTCTCCAGTGTCATTTTAACAGTGTTACATTAAAATCTTTAAAATTGTCCAGGTCTGCAAGTCACATTATGATGTCTCGCACAGTGATAAAGGAATGACGATGACACTGGAGTAAGCGTCATCCTTGGACGATGGACAGCTAAGAAGATGTATGTATGTGTTATTTCTATTGGAAACTAGCAAAAGGGTATATCGAAGAATTTTATTCACCCAGAATGTGAAGTGTAACATAGGAGTATTCTGCCCATAACACCCAAACCACCTACATTTTAGTCATGGGTGAAATACATCCAAAGAACAGATTGGATTGGTTTATAAAAGTGCACGCAGCTCATTTGATAATTATAATATTAATAAATCATACATTTATTTATGTTAAAATTAAGATATTCAAACAAAACCAAACAGAAAAGAGCCTGCCGGGATATGGATTTGGTTTGATACTGTAACTGAACAACATTTACACCAGTGAGTATTAAAGTAACACATACAGAGTAAATTTAATACACGACTTTACAGAAATGTGACAGTGAAAAATTGACATTGACCCTGGGTAGCAATGATCAATTTGCTGTGCCAGAAAAGCTCAGTGAATGTTAATGGACTGCTAAGCAGATATTTCCAACAATGGCATGAGTTTTCTTCTAGCTTTGCTATTTGCGAGCACAGCAGAAATAGATCCGGACCTAGGTACTGATCAAGCAAAGATCAGTGTTGGCTGAATTCATCCCTGTAGCTACCTGAATTGCCAGAACTCGTTCTGTTCAGGGCGGAGTGTGACATGTCTCCTGGACCAGGTGTTTCCCCTGCTGTTGCCGATCCAGATGTCATAGCCAGCGTCGGCTAACACATAAGCCAGGCTTGTGTTAGGCAGATTGGTTACCCAGTTACTTCCGGCAGCCAGGAGGCCATGCTGGAGGAACACCGGAGGCTTGGAATCTAGGAGGATGATCAATAGACTGTATTAAGCACAATGCTACAAGGTGAAAAGAAGCTGTGCAGGAGATACTAAATGAGGAGCATCTTATTCACAGGAAAAGCAAGAATCAAAGGCAAAGCCCCAGTCGTTAAGTATTACTGATCTCAAACATAGTTAAAATATCTATTCACATTCCAACACAACCAAGAGTCAATATACCGAAAGTATAAATAACTGGTAATATTCACTTCTCCCTCTATTGTATTTGGTCATTTCTACATAAAAGTGTTGTCTTCATTATAACCACCAGAGGGAGTGTCTGTCTAAGCAATATCCTAGCTGCACTTTTTTTGGGGGAGCTTTATCACCGCATTCCTTTAGAAATAGGATATCAGTTGGTGCTGTCCGTAGCATTAACAGACCTTTAGAGGGCAGGATTGTTTTGACTTCATACCACCTATTCCTCCATCCTTCCCTACCAACCTTCATTTCTTCATGCTCTGAGACAGGGCAGACATAGTACATAAGGAAATAGGATGCCATTTGAAACACATTGCCCAGACCACCTTGCTGCCTGGACTGCCCTGCACTTCAATAGGACGCCATTTGAAACACATTGCCCAGACCACCTTGCTGCCTGGACTGCCCTGCACTTCAATAGGATGCCATTTGAAACACATTGCCCAGACCACCTTGCTGCCTGGACTGCCCTGCACTTCAATAGGATGTTGGAGAGATTTTTATCATTTACGTAACTCCCGGGTGATCCCAGGCATCACACGGCGCTTTCCAGCGATGCTGATGGGAAGTGCAATCCTGATTGTGAAGATATTCCTTCAGTCTTTTTAATGTAGCTGAGCTTCATGTACTTAGAGCGCCGTGCGTGTGATACACCATTTGAAACCATTCATAACGAAGCGCCTTAATTCAGTATCCTCTCCTATATATTATTTTATTTGCTTAGTTAGAAAAAAAAAAGGTAAAAAATGAAGTTTGTCTGATTGGTTTGATGTCTCCAACCCCATATCACACATTCACAAACTGCTTTGGACTTTAAAAGGCAGTGACAAACAAAAATGATTTTCTCAAATTAGCCAATAGTTTTTCACTCAATAGGTATTTTGATTTACCAGAAATATATAACAGCAAGGTACTTCATTACTTATATATTTCATATTGATGTTGAAAAAGCTTTATCTATAAGTTTTATATTAAACATTACATTTACATCTGAATAAACATTTGGGGTTTCGGTTTCACCATAGTATATCCATATTAATCTAATCACATTATGTTTACAGGGTGAAAGGTTTCTGAAGGGCTACCGATGGAGGAAGTTGAATTTCCCCAACAGAATCACACGATGTGTTTTATTTCAAACTAAATTCCAATTATGCTTTCTCAAACAATGCAGCAGAATGCAATAAAAGCAACTGCTCAGTATATTTCCTAAATAAAACATCAGATATGTCCAAAATCAGTAATAACAACACACAATGTTTTGATCTTAATCCCAGCTCAGCTGTGTTTCTTGGAGTGATATGGACATTCCCGTGTGACATGGGGAAGTGGGACAGCAAGAAATAAGTTGCAATAAAGTGCAGCTTCTGTCACATAACACCGAGACATCAAGAGATACAAACAGCATGAAGGCTCTTCACGTCGAGAATCATAATATATTATTTTTTAACCCCCAGGCTAGCTCATTCCTGGCAGTTTACATCGTATTGGGGATATCTCAAAGTGAAACCCCTGCCTAGTTGTTAAATAATATTTAATAAATTAAATAACCACATGCCGGTCAACTTAAGTACACAGTATAATTTAACAAATTAATCTTTTAGGTTAATCAAATGGAGATTTTTTTAAAGATGTGCCATTTGTTTAACAATGAACTTCAGTTATATTTACCTATATAAAGATCTGTGTTGGAAAAAAAAAATGGTGAGAACTTTAAAACAGTCTATTGCCTCTATTGAATTTATTTTGCACTGAAATGGTTTTCCCCACTGAAATTAGTGTGAGACTTAGCAATCACTTTACTCATTAATGATTTAGAGGCCGAAGCAAAAAGAAACAGAATACTGATTTGGAGGAACAGGAGAGGATGGGTGTCTGTGTCTGACAGAAGCTGTGGATCATAGTATTAAGACATAACTTATAAGACAACAACATCTCACCTCCTTACAAACATTTTTATCATAATGCATTTCTCAAAATACACAAATTAAATCATAAAACCGTTTATTCTTTATTACAGCCCCTCGCAGCACTCTTCCCATCTTGTATTTCAATATAAACTATAATTATATTGTAATAAGAGCTGAACCTACAATGAGATATTGGTGGAAAATGTTGAAAGCTAGATTTGAAACAGCACACAACAGGCACTGATTATGATGGATTACGAGAATGCTGTTCATATAACTCGACAGAAATTAAATGAAAGTTTCATCGTTTGAGTTCTGCTCGAAGGACAGAGATGAACCACAAACAGATAAGAGGAGATGCACCTGATATTACAGCTTGTGATGACACAATGAAAGCCCGCTTCTCAGAACAAAGGTCGGACGTAGGCTGAGTGGTGCAACTGCCAAAATATCGAAATGGAATCCACATCCGCCCTCTTCGGAGTGACTAACGCTGAAGACCACTACTTTATTGACAATATAGGAAATATCAGCCCTTTGGATGTTAGTCACAGTGCGTGTGTGTGTGTCCAGTGTTGTTATTAGACATATGGTTTTGATTACGAAGGGTTTTAAGGGCCTTACTCTCCATTGTGCAAGTGATCGCAATCTACTGCTCTTTGTGTGGGATTAAAATGATCGACAGATCACTGACCATGTCTTCTACGCAACAGCCAAAGCAATGCACACCTTGAGAGTACTTCGGACTGCTTGGAATCCTGTTCACACTCAGGATGTAGCCGTCCTCTGTAATGATGTCGTGCTCCTCAGCTGGGTAACCCCAATGCCTGATGATCTCACTCTGTGGGGGATATAGAAGGCACAAACAAACGTTCAGATATATTCTAAATTCGGAAAGAATTGGAATCTCTCTGGTATCTGTTTATTATACAGATACTTTCAGCACTGGTGTTCACTTAGAAATTGCAGTAAAATTAAAGCAGACACTACAATATCCACTGCCTCTAGACAGCTTGTCACTAGTAAATGATTCCCATGTTGCGTTCCCTCTCAGATATGATTTCCTAGACGTGTATATCTGGAACTTCAAATAAAGTGTGTGAGCCTCTTGTTTCCAGCCAGGCCTGCCATGCAATCTAGCCATGCATAATTAACATGCAGCACCATTTCAGCCCTCCCTCTAGGCTGCTGATCTGTACATTCTACTGACTCTGGGCCACTTAATGATAAACCCACCGCTGGCTTGACACACACTAAAGGGGTCTCGGAGGAACAGGGGTGGAGGGGAGAAGTTCATTTTGGTGTCTGGTTTTACATAGGGCAATTACGGAGTCTAAAAAATCTATGTAATGACACGTCAGTCAGTTTACAGTGAGATATAGACGGTCTGTGCTTGAAGGGCCTGCAATCGGGAATATGTTTTTCTCATGTGAGAACCATTACAGGGAATTATATTTGGCATTTACCATTGAAACTTAGTGGTTCCCAATGACTCACGTTGGAGGCTTACTAAAGAAATACACTAGAAATAGGAGCAAAATCACCGTGTTACTGTGCCGAGGCCCATCCAAGGTTAACCTCAATATAATTTCGATCGACTCAAGGCATATTACAACGTAAAGAATAAATCCAGGCACAGTGAAAGGATGCAGCACCCACATCCACCTGACAGCCACTGTTCTTGTTCACATTTTGTTGATAACACTGTGTCTTGCACTGGGGGGAAAATACTTTTCAGTGAACTGTATCTGTGGCTGTTCAATACTGAGATGTGTTAGGATGTTAGTTGTTCAATGCTGGGATGTGTTAGGATTTTAGTTGCTCAATGCTGGGATGTGTTAGGATGTTAGTTGCTCAATGCTGGGATGTGTTAGGATGTTAGTGGCTCAATGCTGGGATGTGTTAGGATGTTAGTTGCTCAATTCTGGGATGTGTTAGGATGTTAGTGGCTCAATGCTGGGATGTGTTAGGATGTTAGTTGCTCAATGCTGGGATGTGTTAGGATGTTAGGTGTTTGCAACAACGTGTATGTTGTTGAGACTTAACAAATGATGTGAGGATTAACTATTAGGATTTCAGCTTGAATTCCCAGTAGAAATAATCATATTAAAATTGTACAGCCATGTCGTGCCCTCATAGGATAGGAACCAAATCAATTTTACTGGAATTGAAATGCTGTAGTTGTTGTATTGCTTATTTTGTATGGAAGTTTTGTTTGGGCAGATCTCAGCTTTTAAATATATAATATGAGACAGATGGACTTTCATGGATTTGCCTTGCCAATGATTTGGTATCACATGTTATGACTTTCCTTGAAATGATTCATGGTCTATACTGTGGACAAAGTTCAGAATGTGGGCAAAGGCAGAAATTCCCCACATGAGGTAACCACAATGACTATTTTTTGCTTGTGTTGACACAGAAAATTGTGAAGTTCTATGAATTGTTAATAAGCAATATGAATTATGAAGCCCAGTAATGTCTTCAGTTATCTATGCTTGGTAATTAAACCACTTGTCTTGAAAAGCAACAGTGTGGATAGTGTAAATAAGACAGTTTTGTCAGTAAATACATTTGGTCTGCTATTGATTTTATCTAACTCACGATGTTCATGTTGACCTCAGGGTCAATTCTTTTCTTGTCTTTCTGCATGTTTCTTTGACACTGGACTGCACCAGTGGTTAGGAAGGCCATGATAAGTAGATCCCAAACCATCTTCAGCCTGAAAAAAAACACTTAAATATACATGTTTTATAAATCTCTAAGAAAGACAATCTAGTCTATATGACCACTGAATGTCAAGAGCTATGCAGCAGCACACCCCTATATAATATAAAAGAGATCAAAGAGCACTGAAAGCGTTCAATGTATTTACCATTGCAAACTCTCCCACAAACAGGCAAATTATGCAAGATGCTAGGACAAGAGTTCAAAGTTGCCATTTCTTTATATTGTTGGAGTGTAGTTAAACATATGAAGTTAAACTAGTAATTTAAGTACATTTTGCAGTAGCTTTGTGGTATTTTACATAAATTCAAACCAAGTAGGGTTTTCAGCTGTAGATTCTAGTTAAAACTTTGTGTATAATATAATTAATTGTAGTAGACACAACTTTTCTATATTAATAAAATAAAATAGGGGCAATAGGTATAGATCCTTCCTTTTTCAGCATCTGCTCCAACTCACACTTGATGCATATTTATGTCTAACAGAATAAATTCCACATTCTGCTCATATGACACCAGTGATGTTATCGCAATTCTTACTGTATGAAATTTCAGCTAGTCATATAATAATCTTTGACAAAACATTTTGGATGTTTTAAATTACTTTTTCAAAACAACCATATGAAGTAAACTACATTTAAAATATACATTGTTCATTTTAGCTCAAGGTAGTTTTAGTGTTACTTAACTTATTTCAGTGTGAAGCCATTGGCAGTTTGCAAAACTGTATTTTCAGACTAGCTTCCCCAATTGTCACACTCCTATTGCGAACACCATCACATTGAGTTTAATCTAAAAAAAAAAAAGGAAAACCGGTGCTTTAGAAAATCTCCATTAAAATGGGGCATTTGTGTAACGTATCAATTTAATAAGTAACACGTAAAAAACACTATGCCATGTCTGGCTGTACCTTTTCCAAAGTGGCCTTCCTATTTATACTAATGATTTATGCAAAGAAAAACGATGTATATATAAATTATTTATTCGGATCCAATCTGTGTGCGCTGAACACGAGTAGGCTGTTGACGTTCATTTCCTACGGTGCACAGTTGTCTGCGCTCACTGACTGTGAACACTGTAAAACTATCAGCTATTGTAAAATAGTTTGGGTATATCTAGAAGTGAAATATATATTTTATATATCAAATACATCCCTAGACATGTAAATCACATCCCATGCATATTGTAACACTTACCCACACCTTCAACTCTTTAGAATTGGATTCCAGTATTCTTGGTTGGCTTGCGGAGAAGGAAGAAGTCACAAGAGCGGCAGCGTGATATAACGTCAGAGGCACACCGAATGGTTTTGTTGGCGATTGGTTAAAAGGATTGTATCAACCAAGGGAACATTTTGGTCGGCCAATAGTTGCTAATTTCAATATGTATAGAGGTGAATGAAAGTATGTAGCATTACCAAATCCGCGTTAAGAAGCCGATTTTGTGAAACTCATTCAACTGTGAATTGTTTATAGTTTAGGAGGCAATGTTGCGAGTCCTTATAGTTGGTGCAGGTCTGACAGGCAGTGTATGTGCTTGCCTTCTACGGAGAGAAATGGCCAACAAAGTTAAAATTGTTGTCTGGGATAAGTCCCGAGGGGCAGGTAAGTGTGTGTAATGTATAGGTACATTTGTGTAATTCTGCCCATAATATGCGCTATAGTCCATTGCAATATGCAGTTGTACAAAATGATATCCTTTTAAATAATGACTTTAAAAATCACGACGCCCATATAGCAGGTTATGAGCTGATCGTGTACAGGACGCAACGTAGAGTGCCTGTACAGGAATCTGTAGTCTATGCATTTAGCAATTTATATGCCGGGTGGTACTCCGGAAGGCTGATTCTATACTACCCGTGGTATACGATTTATATATATATATAACACGGCTATGGCATCATCACTTTTTGCTGCTCTAATTGTGCGCTTAATTGCTTAGATTGCAAACTCCTGAGATGCCTTATTGATATAAACTGGTTACCAACGCAATTAGAGCAGCACTGTACATTTGACTCTAGCATTAGCACAACTTTCAGCCACCCGGTTATAAGTAAGCGATAAAGGCATTAGATGGTGTGGTACGTATGGTCAGTATTACCACGCTTAAGAGAAGGTCTTGGGCAAAATGCATTACAACTGTGGTATGCAGTCTGTTATAACCCTAGTGGTTTGAATGCTGATACATAGGCCTGGTATATGTACGCTATCAAGCAGGAGAGGGTGTGATGTATGACAATATATTTTCATTGTAAAGCACATTGAACTGCTTCTATGTTCGAATGGTGCTATATAAATGTACTTGCTATACCATGGATAACCCCTGGGCCACACCAAATGCACAATTGCATATGTGTGACATCAGAAGTTCTGTCATTTCCATTGAACATGTGTGTTATGATGCAAAGAGTATAGCATTGTGTACCTACTGCGGAGGCGGGCATCCAGAGAGCATTGTCAGAACAGAATTGAGTGAATACACTGAACAGCTATAACATTATGACCGGTGACAGGTGACGTGAATAACTGATAATCCCGTCACCATGGCACCTGTCAATTGAACATTCTTTCCTCAAAGTTGATGGGTTAGCAGGAAAATGGGGAAGCGCAAGCATCTGAGCGACTTTGACAATGGCCAAATTGTAATGGCTAGACGACTGGGTCAGAGTATCTCCAAAACTGCAGCCCTTGTGGGGTGTTCCCAGTCTGATGTGGTCAGTAACTATCAAATGTGGTCCAAGGAAGCAAAAGCGGTGAACTGGTGACAGGGTCATGGGCGGCCAAGGCTCCCTGAGGCATGTGGAGAGCGAAGGCTGACTCGTGTGGTTCGATCTAACAGACAAGCTACTGCACTTTAAATTCCTGAAAAAGTTGATGCTGGTACTGATAGATATGTGTTAGAACACACAGTTCATTGCATTTTCTTGCGTATGAGTCTGTGTAGCCGCAGACCAGTCAGGGTGCCCATGCTGACCCCTGTCCAGTGCCAAAAGCACCTACAATGGGCATGTGCGCATCAGAACTGAACCACGGAGCAATGGAAGGTGGCCTGGTCTGATGAAACATGTTTTCTTTTACATCGCGTAGATGGCCTGGTGCATGGGCGTCACTTACCTGGAGAACACATGACACCAAGATGCACTATGAGGAGGCAAGCCAACGGAGGCAGTGTGATGCTTTGGGCAATATTCTGCTGGGAAACCTTGAGTCCTGCCATTCATGTAGATGTTACTTTGACACGTACCACCTACCTGAGCTTGACACGTACGACCTACCGTTATTCCCTGATTGCATTGGCCTCTTTCAGCAGGATAATGCACCCTGCCACAAAGCAGAAATGGTCCAGGAATGGTTTGAGGAAAACAATGTTTGCCCACGTTCCATGTGTTGCCTTGGCCTCCAAATTCCCCAGATCTCAATTTAATCTAGCATCTGTGGAATGGACTGGACAAACAGGTCCGATATATGGAGGCCCCACCAACGTCTTGGTATCCGATACCACATCACACCTTCAGAGGTCTAGTGCGGAGTCAATGCCTCAACGGGCCAGGTTCTGTTTTGGGCAGCAAAAGGGGGACCTACACAATATTAGGCAGGTGGTCGTAATTGTATGGCTCATCAGTGAATCTTGGTAAATATTTAAAATATTATTTGTAAAATGATTAGTATTATTTTTAATAAGGCCTTCAAAATTATAATTATAAAAGCTGCAAAATAGAAAAGTCTATACACACTCCAACAACGTATACAGCATCTGTAGATAGAACAGGTTGTAGGTAGCTAGCAAGTTATCCTAGCCGGCAGACATACGAGCTGGCAAACGTACTGTTGCTAGCTTAACAAAACATTCAGAACTTTTGTATGGACAACTATTATAGTTACTGACCTGGTAGCTTAATAAAGATTAAATCGTCCTCCATGCAGATTTTTTTTGCATTCATGTCTTAGTAAAAACAAATCAAAAAGGGCAGGATACCCATCGACCACACATATCCGCCTACCAATTTTTAGATGCGTCGTGAATCAAAAAAGAATTCCTAACAACAGGAAAATAATTGCAACAAAAGGATGCATACACAGCGCCATTGGTCTGGCCGAGGCTTAATTTAGAGCTGTTCTTATGTATGATGCATCACGGAGTGCTTGAACAACCTGCTTAGTCATGGTATATTGGCAATATACCACAACCCCCCAAAACACTCTTAGAAACCGTTTACCAACGCAATTAGAGCAGTAAAATGAGATGTCATGCAAGTGAGACAGGGTCAGATTTACCACCGCTATCAGCTAAGCAGCATTCAGAATTCAAACCACCTGGCTTATAAGACCAATACCATGGGTATGACAGTTTATTATTTTGACTGGCACATATAAGACCTACCTTATGTATGTGCTTAAGTATAACTGTTATCAGCACCACGCCTCGGCATGTTATCGCTTAATGTTTTCTTGTGAACCCCAGGAGGAGCTAATGGTAGTTGCGGTTGCTAATGGAAATCATAATGAAAGTTCGTAAATCGATTTCCTTTAACACTTCATTCTCACAAAGTCGGTGTCTGGACACAGGTTATTGCTCCAATTACACATGAGCTCACACTAAATACTGACAACATACTGATGTGGTTATGCCTTTAGATTACATTATGCACAGACGTCTATGCACAGCCACATTATTCTATGACCTGTACAGGTCTCCATGCAGATGTTTTGCGATAATGTCAGCCCTCATGAAATCTCATCGGCAACCTAATGATGTGTCCAAGACTGTAAATTGATTTTAAGTTCTACTTCAGACCTTTCAGGTAAGGATAATGCTCTCCTTGCTGGATATGTTCCTGTTCTACATATCCACTTATTGCTTCCTGCAGGTTGGCTTTTCTCTATAGCACAGTTTGACTTCCCCACTGGTCCCATTTTCCTGATTACATCACATATTTTTTGGGTTGTGGTTCCGCACCAGCCAGATTATTCTAGCTTGTAGACAGTCCCTGGTAATCATTAGAAAACGTTATTTATTGGGTTACTTTATTTTTGTAGCTTATTTTTAGTTTAGCCTGCGTTTCGCCATGATGCTGGTTATGAACGGCTGTTAAGCGGAAATCCAAGTAGACGTTAGGTCGTGACTTATGCCTGAGGCATCACCCATCTGACCCCAGTAAAAAATGTGCCATCCTACGTGTGAAGGAGAGGGCAGGACCGGCTACAGTATGAAATGACTGAGGGGGCACATCTAATTCATATTCCATTTGCAGTGCTTATGGGGAAACAACACTGGGGTTGGGCAGATTCTATCTGCCAGGTCCCCAGGTCTGTGTAAGGGAAGCCTGTTTAGTCAAAGTCTCTGAGTTTTCTGACAATTTGCCAGCATCTAGCAATGTTTACCAGGACACCCAAGGCTACACATCACTCAGGCCTACAAAGGTGCAGGGTTATCATCCGGGTGTGATATACTGGACCACTCTGCTAGAGGTGCGATAACATCATGTGCTGCGCTAAAAGGCATCACCCTGACTGAGATATGTGCAGCCGCTACTTGGATGTCTCCTTGGATGTTCTCATGATTTTACAATTTCAAACGATTCGATTACGTTGTGCCGCATTGTTGGGTCCGCTGTCCTCCCAGTGACTCTGACACGTTGGTCACTGGTTGTTAGGGTTGCTGTTCCCGTTTTTTGCTGTGGGTAATTTGTACTTTGTATCGTACCAAGAGGAAATAAAGTTATGAATGTAACAGTTATGAATAACCAAAAAACAGTCTGTACTTTCCTGTTGCTACAAATCTTGTTTGGGAATATTCTTTAAGATGGTGTAGGGTTTTATATGAGTCACAGGGGCACTTCCTCCCACATTGTCAGGTCGCTGGCGTAACTTTGTGATTATTATTACTTGACATGTGCAGAGCACAGCGGGATATAATTCATCCACTTCCAATCCAACTGACGGTCTTCCAACTAGTCACAAAACCGTTGTTCCATTCTGTTTGTTGTTATCATGAAAAAAAATGCTGTAATGGAAAACTTTTTTTATGACTCTAAAGCAATTGTGATCTCTGCTTTGCAGGAGGAAGGATGTCTACCAGCAGAAGTCCATCTGATGCCTCTTGTATAGTTGATCTTGGTGCACAGTACATTACTGCCACACCCCACTATGCCCAAATACATCACAAGTACAGTATTCCCCAATGTGTCTCAAAATTCTCCGACCTGTTGTTTTAAGTAGGGTCTAGCCAATAACGCCAGTAGCATAACCTTTACAGCATGTTAGAAGTACAATCCAATGTAGATGTTTTACATATTACCAATTATATTTGTAAGCAGCAGCAAACATGTCACTCCTTTGGTGTGGTTTTGATTAGTCTAACTTATTGCTACATGTTTTGGGTTCCCAGATGGTTCTTATCATCATCCAACTGTGTTTCAGTTTCTATGAAGAGCTGCTGGCCAGTGGTGTTTTGAAGCCCTTGGTATCTTTGGTGGAAGGGGAAGTGAAGAAAATGGGAGGCCAGAAAAACTACATCACTCCAATGGGAGTGTCTTCTATTGTCAAACATTTCCTCAAGCAGTCAGGTAGCTCTGTCTCTTGCCTGTTGCTTTTTATGTCTGTCTCCAGTGAGTTTGACAAAGACTTTGTTGGAGTCTTTCCCTTAGGAGCTTCATCTTCAGCAGTGGCTTGGGATTGTGGGTGGAGCTGTGTCTGGGTGGGGATTGGTGGTGCAGTAACTCAGGGATACCTGAATAAAAAATGGGCCATCTTCCCATGACCCGATTATTTTCAGCTTGGTTCTGACCTATCTGAGTGGAAGCGGGACTAAGCAAGTAAGGAGTTAGACATTTGAAGTGAGACTGGCCACACACAATTCATGTGTGATGTAGAGGTACAGAAAAAATACCAGAATCTGGTACCTACTTTTTGTGGCAAATGTAACACTTTGAATTTATTTTTTTAATATATGTTTAAATTAATTACACGTTTCACTTTTGTTGTCTCCTGCTAGGCACATGTAACTGCTGCTGGTTTGGGACACACATTGTTAAAATTACCCTGAGCAAGATGCCAAATGTGGAAAACTAATATACTAACTTCAAATGGTTTTGAGGCAGGAGTAGACTGCCTCAAAACATAAACAGAAAGAATGTGGGCACCATCAGACTCTTCAGAGGTTCTGAGAGGAACCAATTGGCCTTGTGTAATTATGGGTGTTAATGTTACTACAGCTCTGGAAAAAATTAAGAGACCACTGCACCTTTTTCTTTCATTTCCACCAAGCAGAAGCCGAGGTGCTGTTTGACCACCACGTCACCCACATCTACCAGAAGGGCTCCAGCTGGGAAGTGTCTCCTAAGGTTGGAGCTCCGGAGCTGTTTGATGCCGTGGTCCTCACCATGCCCGTACCGCAAATCCTACAGCTGCATGGAGATGTGGGCTCCTGTGAGTACGAATATAGGAAACACACGCATGCAGGTTTGTCATGATACTGTCATGACAAACCTGCCTCTGTACATTATGCAGCAAATCTTTCAACTTGGCCTTCAATTTTGGAGCCAAGGAGAATCAACATCTGCTTGACTAAGGGTGTTTAAGTCCTGAGTTGTGTATTGCTCCTATTAAGTCATTATTGAAGGCCTGAGTTGTGGACTCCTCATACAAAATCATTTTTGAAGGCTTGAGTTGTGTACTCCTGATATAGAGTGGCAAAATACATGCCTTGTTGTCACAATGTATTTTTAAATGAAGGTTGTGGCTGTAACTTATTCTTGACTTTAATCAATTTTTACACCAAAAATCTGGAGTTTTAATTTGCTTCAAGTGATATTTTTTTGTGAGATGCTCTTCCGCTAATGTGTGGTTAATTTTTCTTCCACATACATTTCTGTCAGGTAGGTGTGTAATATAAGTCTGGATATACAGCTCCGTAAAAAGTCGCAAAGCAAGGTTTTTTCAATTTGCAGTGGTCTCTTAATTTGAACCCTTCCGTTCCTCACTCAAAACCTTCCTTTTCGACTTTTTTTGCAAAGGAAAGAAAAATGTGCGGTCTCTTAATTTTTTTACAGCGCTGTATTTAACTTTTTCTCATAAGTGAACTGCGAAGTGTTGTACAGGTCCTACGCAATGTTTTCTCCCCATTCCAGCTCACACGGTGTGTGGGCCGAGGGGGCACAACAATTTGCGATGTTGGGTTATTTAACCACCCTTTTAAACAAGAAAGCAACCAAAATAGGATTGCCATTGTAGTGGAACACTATTATATGCCAGATGGAAGTTCTCATAACACCAGCTCATGGTTTTACTGCAGCATACAGACGGAAACAACAGGGGTAACAATTAAAGTGGGGACATTGTTCACAAAACCCTATCATTAAAGAAATTCCTGGACAGGAAAAATTGGATTGTCAGTAGGTGTGAATAGGAGAAACAGAAAAACATTGATTATGCCGAATTCATGTAATGCAGGTATTTAATTAAACTAATACATTCACACAAAATGTGTGCATTTCTCTCACCTTCTACAATGTTGCTGCGATCCCTGTAGCATTTCCCTGTGGACCACCAGGTGTCCGGGAGCCACATTTGAAAACCCCAATCATAAAGGACAAATATGGAAATGAGAGAAGGCATATTCCTCCAGGGTGCTTGGAGTTTCTTGGAAACAGTGAATAATGCAGAGTGTGAGCAGAACTCTATTCTTTCAAAAATGACTGCATTTCAAATTAGCCATTGGATGGAAAAAGGGATTGAGTGAAGATGGTGGAGGAATCAGTACCTGTTACTATTTGGTTGAAAAGATTGTTTGGGATGTTGAGTCTTGAATGATTAGGGTGATATCCAATGTTTAATGGGGTGATTCACCCGGAGGAGTCATGAAACTGTCCATTTGGTAGGGCCCCGTTCCATCAGCAGGCAGCATACATATCTCCAACAAGGGCTTTTATGTGCTGTGAAATCAGGAAATTCTGCAACATTTCATAGCAGCATGTAATCGTTTAGTGTATTTTTTGTCATAGGAGATAGAATTGAGTGGCAATAGGTGCTAGTTAGTGTGATGGAGGCCAGGCGTAACATAAAAGGAGCTTTTAATTTGAAAAAATCCTTTATTTGCATAGGAAGATATCACACAGAACATGACAAAGCAAGATGCATAATACATTGACACCTTTTCTGTATTGAATTTGCAATATCTTAAACCTGATTGATGACATGAATCAGAAGTAAATGTATCAACAGTTGACTAATGAAACAACTACCAAAATATGTTAGTTTCCTTTTCATTAACCTTTTTAACAGTCAGGGATGTATATGAATAGATGCTGGAGACTTAATAGCCAGATTCCAAAGCTTGTTAGTAGGAATGACTTCAAAGCCCCCTTGACTTAGAAATGGATTTGTGGATTCGTTTGAGAAATATGCTCCGTGCCTTTTGGGCTTAGGTTTACTGCGAGAAACTCTATCCATACAAATGGTCCTGCTTTAGAGAGACAGGCTGAAGTCATTTCGGAGCGTTCTTCAGAACCCTGGCTCCTTTGTTGTTTGCCATTTGTACAAGGATCTTCTGACACATGCGTGCATGTTTTGCTCTCACTAGTCATTTGGTCAGATTAAATCTGGGCCAACTGAAACATCTGTCTTCATACAAAGTCTGTTAAACCTGTCGTGGATCGGTTGTTAGTACAGTTTCACAGGCTGTGCTATACAAGAAACTGTCCCTGCAACATGTAGGACAATGTGTTTTTTGTAGATCAAACACTAAACAGCCAATGGAAAGGAAAACATTTTTAGTACTCTGTGAATATATATCCCTTAACTAAATTCCCAGCCAACTGGTGGAGCACGTTTTGACAGCTGATTTAATAGTAAAACATTTTCAGTTGAAGTTGAATGGATAACCCCCCCAATCCTTACTGTAGCCATTTACATAATTGGAATCCTTTTGGTTTCTTATTTGATTTGTAAGTAGTATGTGATTGGATCAGGATTTAATTTTTTTCAGGTTATTCTTAAAGACACTTAAAGAAATATTCTGTACTTCCAGTTTGTGTGGCAGGGCGTGTGCTAGGTAACTTACTTTTTTGGTATGAAAATACTGTATATCAACATAGAATTTTATATGAAAATATTACATGTTGTTTATGGACTACATTATGTTCAATGGAACATATAAACGTGGGTGATATTGGACTGACTAATCGTTTCTTCATTCATTATGCATTTATTTGTATTTATTGGCCCTCTAAAAATGTAGAGGTGATAAGGGCGCAATGTGTGGAACTGGACAGAGGGGGGCAGTAACAGGTGTGAGTTGGGGCCAGTTATCCCCCATGAGGATGCAGTCTGGAAGTCATTTAAACAGAAAGTAAAAAAAAACACGAACTTGCTTCACACTTCCTCCTCTGTCCCGGTTGCAAACAATTCTGACAAATATTAAACACTAAGAAATGTGTTGTCATTATGTTGAACAGAGAAATAGGGAATAGAAATTGTCATAATGTCCAGAAATCAACTCCCTGTGAGGTTTACCCAAAGCTTTTTGAAGATCATGGTGAAGCAACACATCAAGTTCTTTACGTTTGTTTAAGTCCAGTATGCAAACAGTAATTCAAGAATTGTGTGTATATATATATAAATATATATGTAAAAGTTGAGTCATACAGAATACACTTATTTTATCAAAAACGTTTTTGGCATCTGTATGTTTGTCTTTTGATCTCCTCAAACTGAGTCAATGTGGATTCATCTGTTCTCAGGAGACTCTTTTTGAAACAAACTTGGTTTTTGGCAAAACCTCTGAAAACTATCTTAACTGAGTCTTTGCAGGCATCTAGTGTTGTATTAATAGCATCTGAAAGGTCTAGCACTTAGCATTGCAGTTAGTCTTTAGAGATTTATTTTTATGACTTCCATAGATGTTTGGTTAACATTAAAATGATAGCCATAAAGTTTTAGGTCTATTGTTCTTACGCTTTTAATATGCTGTTCTTCTGTTTGCAAAAAAGGTGGTACTATATCCCTCATATTATTCCTTGTATTTTGCTCTGAGCAAACTGACGTTAGGACTATGTTAGGAGTAAGACAAGACAACTTACCTGTCTGTACCTGTTCCAGTAGCGGTGTTCAGACATTGGCTAAGCAGGATGAGTATGCACGCAAAAAAACTTTTTAATTCTAGATATATAAAAAAATATATGAGTGGACTGTGTTGCTCAGAGTTGGGGTAAATTGTGCTCTGTCATTTTAAAATCTGTCATTTGAATTGTATTTAAAATTGCCACACCCCAGTAGGAAGCAGGAAGTTCATTTAAAGTATTTATGAATTATCAAATTAAATTAAAAGGGCTTTAATTGTATGCATTTATTATCTATTGTTACTAAAACATTAAGTTTGACAATCTATCTAAAAAAATGATTATAAAATTATATTATAATTTCAGTAGACTAAAAATTCTGGTGATGTTGTGGGTTACAGAGAGTAAGCAACTATTACATTTTAATAAAATAAAATGCCGCCTAACATTTCATGACAAATAATACAGTATTTGAGAAATAAACAGAGTAATATTTGAAATAGTGAAGGGTTAAAGGATGTCAGTAATAAAGAAAGATCAGGCTGGCTTCCAGAGCGTGAGATGCTGTAAAGACAAGTGCAGAGATAACAGACGCCAAAGCAAAGAGACTACACAGACGTCTGGAGAAAAACGTTTAATGTGGCTCCATTTGCTCAATATGGAATCATTTACTGAAAACCTTACTTTCTTGTGCATCTGTTCCTTGATATTGAGTTGAAAATTAATATAACAGAAGCTGTATGGATGAATAGAAACATTCGATCCTAAAGGATAAATAGTCAACTCGTCACGTATCACTGATATTGCGTCTCACTATGAATCTGTCTCTAGGTCTAAACAGGTATTAACTCCAATGCAGTGTAAGCGTCAGAATGACCACGACCCAGTGACCTACTGTCCCCTCTCCTCGATAACATCAGTGTCATTGAGGCAGTGAGGGGTCAGGTTCCCTACTGGCCCTAACAGTCTAGGGAAAAGACAGGAAAGGGTCTTTACTGGCCAGGTAATGAAGACACCCTAACTGCTTTCCAAAGCTGACACAGCACTCTTAATCCCCGGCTAGGATCAAACCCGCAGTACCCGTTACAGAAATGGTTGTTTGGTGTCGCTAACAATCTCTTGGTTCTGCAGCGTACACAGAGCAGATAGGAAAACAGCATCAGACATAATAGCATGAGCTGTCAAATTAAGGATGGATGCAGTGTGATTTATCTAGTGACATTAGCGTGCTCTGATTGGCCGTAACTCTTCTTGACAATTGCTTGGATGACTTGCAGCCCCTCAGTTGGCCTCACTCCCTGGCCTGTCGGCCTCACTCCCTGGCCTGTCGGCCTCACTCCCTGGCATGTGGATATCTCCTGATGTCTGAAAATCATATGAAACCTTGGCCTTACCACCGCCTTACGTCTCCTTCCTCGGCACTGAACACAGACATTTACAGTGTAACTCAATATTACCGCTACAATCATTTTTCAAAACCTAATCAAAAGTACGAATATGATTGAACAATCATCCAAACCTAATTTCAACTACAACCCTTCATAAATTTGTAAGGAAATCCTTTTCACCCATAATAAAATTCAAGGAACAGTCAAAGAGGCTGGAGGCCAGTCTTTTTCACTCACATTACTCACACGATGTCGTGTGTGAGTAGCACACCACCTCTCTCTTATCCAAATCCCAATTAAAACCTTTAAATAAATTTTCAAACCCAAATTTAGTATGACAGGGCATTCTTAGTTCTAATTATCATTATTTAAACACAAAATGCATGTGAATCCTCACACAGAATACTAGAAAGAGCATAAATGTCACATGAAACGCAACATGTATAACATAGCAGAAAAATAGCAGACACACAAACACCTCTTCCCGGAATCCACCTGTCCTTTCTTCAGTTGGCACCCTTTGGTTACTGTGTGGAACAGGCTGTCTTCATTTTGTCTTTGGCTTCATTCCAATCACCCATATGCCCAACCTCAGTATGTCTGGTTCTCCATCCTCTCATCCCCTCCTAAAAGAGGCGCCTGATGCGTCCGGTCGTTTGGTACTTTGGTCAGACCCCATCTCCCAGTATGTCCAGCATTTTGGTGTTGATGCACAATAATCAATTTCAGGATCAGCAATAAGCCCCAAACAACTCTCACGTTCTTATGGGATAAATGCTTTTACCTCTACATTTGAAAACTACTGTGCATCCCACATCAAATACTAGTTGAAGGGTTGTTAAGGCTATTAATAATGAAGAAAGGTCAGGTTGGACTCCAAAGTTAGAGAAGTGCAGACAACAGAAACCCACTCAGATCGGAAAGCAAAATCTCACATGGTTCATCACTGCCTCAAAACCTTCTTTGTTTACATCAGCATTTGGGCTTTGGTCATAATGTGCCCTGCAACAAATATGTACAGGAAGCAAATTCAGCATTTTAACTGAATAGGCTAGAGAAGAATTATTGGATCATAATAGGCAATTAGTTACGCAATAGTCAAGTAGTGCTATTATTATACATGTTAATCAGGACAAATCATTTAGCTCTATTAATAAGTTGCAAAGCTCTGACCATGCCTCTATGTCTGAACATTTATTACATTAACTACACTGTGAATATCAAACCCTTAAAAAGTTGTTGGCCCAAAACCCCTCTAATATGAAAGATATCAAAGCTCTTAGATTCAACCAACCTCCTCCAAGGTGTCAAAGGTATATTGGGCTATTAATTAAACACATTGTTCATGTCGCTTCCAAAGTGTTTGGTATCCAGCAAAGTACTCAGGCAGAGCTTCTGCATTTCACATGTTGTCTTGGCCTTCACTTCGCTTTTCCTGTTCTTGGAGGGGAAATTTGTGAGAAATAGGGCCGTGTATCTTTTTCAAAAGATGAATGAACTCAGGGAGCACAGGCGGGACATGGCACGCCTGATATAAATCACTGCGGTCTCTAGGCTTATTTGTTACCCATAATATATTGCAGAGGATTTTGGGTCAGTGGTTTGACAGGGTTCCTGGAGCACAAGTTTTAGGGGGAGAGGTGTCCTTTCAACCAGGGTGGCTTGCCAATGTCTATGCCAGAGACCTACATTTGCCAGTTGCCTGTCAGACTTTTTTTGTTCTTGGAAGTGATTTCCCTGTCTTAATGTTTGGAACTTTTTCCCCTTTACTCCGGTGAAATGTCTGCTTTCATTGACAACCCAAGCCCGCTGCCAAAAATTAACAACAGAGACAGGAATGTTGGTTTTGCAAGAGCTGGCAGAGTTCATCTCTAAATGACATAAGACATTCTAGGGCCAGTGTGTCTACTTGCACTATTCACAGGGACACCTGCTGGTGCATACTGTTCCCTACAGCCAGCCAGTCCCAGCCCACACTCATGCCCTCTACCCACATTGGAGACTGTCCATGAAACATGTCAACCCACAAAAAAAACATTACACAATCCTCCTCTCGCCCACACTTTCCTCATATTCACCTGAATCCCGGCCAGAAGTAGAGAACTATTGGTATTTCAACATCAGAGGTTGTAATTACTAAAAGGTGGTTAACCCGGCCCTGGAAAAATGCAGAAGGGCTGAGTAAGGCTGTTTTTAAAATTAGAACGTGATACAAACTCACTTCCACTTTGACACGCACTGCTAAAGCACAAGAGGAACGGTTTCTGTTCTTGTGGGTATAGAAAGAATAGAACAGAAGAGGAAGTTAATTCACCTTCTGCTTAGAAAATGTTACAGGCTTTCCCATAGAACACAGTAGTGTGTCTATGAAGACTATTATATAACGGGTCCATCATAACAGTGAACAATGGTTTTCCCTGTCCTCTAGAAATATTAAGGTATATTGATTTACAATATCCTGTATGTCCTGTGCTGTTAGTAAAAGGCATTCTTTCAGATACAGTGTCTCCCATGTAATCTGCGTATCGGTGTGTTTGCTTTCATAGTCGAAGTGATGATCTTTTTATAGAGGTGGAAGTCAGCTGATTTGTGGTACTCTGATCTATCAAAGGTTATCAGTGTGTTGCCACTCCCTATCTACTTTGCACTGGTTTTATCATCTGTCGAACAAATGAACCACAGATCCACCAGATCAAAGTGCACTTGGTCCTCGCTCTCTGCCAAGGCTCAACTGCTTCTGCACATCTATTGTAGCCTGCCTTCTCCAAGCTGTGAATCAAGCCTCAACGGCTCGGCTGTTCTCGGCCGGTGCTATCCGTGCACGTACTCAGTTCTCACCTCAGCTCTTACCAAAGTACAGTGTCAGATTTCCTCAACAGACGCGCGGCCCTGGCATTGAACTGATGTCCTTCCTCCGTTCATGTCTCCTTCATCTGTCCCTCTGGCCGGGCCACGCCCTCTCCCCGTGGATACCAGCGGGCAGCGCATAGCAGCGCCTCCTCTGCCCTGCTGACCCGCCGCCTGCTTTACTCCCATGACATCATCCATCCTGTCCTGCCCGCTCACTCCTGTTGCACTGCGCTGAGAGCCTTTAGGCCACCACTTTGATTTCCCTGGGCTTCAGATAGCCACAGATAATTACAGCAGGATGGAAATAGAACTGCAGGGCTGCAGCACAGCGCAGGCGGATCGTGATGGAGGACTCAGAAGCAGGGCAGTGAGCCAGTCACTCACCTCCAGTACTGTACCCCCTGTATGACCCATTCTCGTTTTCCGGCTCTCGTGCCGAGCTGATGCCGAGAGTATCATTTTGAAGTTGCTTTGAAGTTGCCGGCTTTTCTCGGGTGAATTGCCCTGCTCGTGTGGCTCTTTGTCTTTTCGGCGGACAGGTTTGGTTGTGATAGTTGGAGATGAATAGTGTTCTCCCAGAAGGGGTTTGATTCACTGGTGAACAGCAACATTGCTCATTTCTAGCTGAAACATTTTCCCCCCGTTCATTACTGATGCCGTGTATGTTTTGAACAGGTAATAACAGCTTGGTGGTTTGACTGTGTTGTCGTGAAGAGCTGCGGCACGGCTTCTCTCTTCAGTCAGAGTGGATGACAGCCTTACGGCAGCGCTTTAGTCTGCTGCGTCTGAAATGATGTAACCCTTCTCTCTAATTACTGCCAGGGGTGCATTGCTTATTCCTGCCTGGTCAGTGGCAGCCTATGAGGACTCACCGTGGAGGGTACAGAGTCGGGCACCGTGTCCGACTAGCTAGCCTGTTAAGGACTCGGTGTGTTCTGTATGCATGTACATCATTTCACATCACACCCACAGATTGTTTCCTGTTTCCACTAGCAACCTTGTTTTCACTGCCGTTTCTGTCCTTCCTGGCTGCTTTGCATTGATTGCAGGCGCATGTGAAAATGTCCGGGTTAGCTGGGGCTTCTTAAGGGCTAGGGAAACACGTAGACTGTTGTGGGTTAGTGGTTTCCCACTGTAACTGATGAGACATTTTACAGGTATAGAGGATATGGAAACAAGGGTTGAAGAACATGGCACGGTCCTCTCGGGTTCAGAGCTTTCACACACACACACACACACACACACACACACACACACACACACACACACACACACACACACACTCGACATGGGAACCTCATTTACATAGCCCACACAAGTCCCCCTAGAAGTCAAGAGACTCCAGACTCTTGCCTTCCAGCTGTTTTATTGAAAGGCCAAGCTACTCTACGGCCACATATCTCCTATAGTCCCGGTTGTGCTGAGCACTCTGAAAGGGCTTATATAGAAGCTAGTGGCTTGAAGTTCACATGCCTGCCAGTATATGATGTCATCAATAGAAAAGTACCAAACACATCCATTTTAGGGGTTGCATGAATGTCAGCCAAAGCTCTGTACTAAATGGGTGGTATGCAGCTCTGTACTTCCCCACTCACTTGCTGAATTAGAGCTAGTCAGAAAATGTTTGATCCCATAGTTGTGCCAACAGCTTTCATTGTTGAGGAACTATTTCAAACGGGTGTATGTTTTCATGTTTTAAAATCGGTTCTGCAGATCTGTGGCTGCAACAAATGAGGAAGTTCCATAGATTTAATCATAGTTATTATTATTTATATTGTTGTTATTATTTGTAAATGAAAAAGATGTACGATATCAGCTGTCTAGATAGCATTTGATCGCTATCCATGAACCAGATTCAAAGTCAGAAATAAAAATACCTTTTTAGTTCAGTTTGTGTGATGCAGTGACTGTTCATAACTAGTGCTAAGATTCCCCTTTAAAACAGACAGTTGAACTGGCACATTTCTTACTCCCTCTCGGCTCAAAATAACCACTCTGGTTTGACGTCAGCGCTGGAGCCTGCAGGTTGGTTCTGTAAATGTCTTTGTTTGGGACAGAATTAAACATACGCTATATCTCTGCAATAAGCCCAGCCTCTTATGCCCGGCAGTGCACTGTTTAACCCAAAAATAGTTTAGCTGACATCAGTGCAACCTAACTTCATTTGACTGTCGTAAACAAAGGGATCCGTTATGCTTGTTGTTAAAAAGAGAAAAAGTCCCTCCAGTAAATGCATTAATAAATATCCCTGAAAATGTGTTGGTTAAAAGTAGGCTGCAGCTGATGAGAAATTGGTCTATATGTGATGGGCTTTCACTCCGGAAACAACACAAGAAGCGGGACAGGCGGACACCCAGATCACTAGGCTGGCTCTGTGTAGATGGTTGCTAAAGGTGAATCTTTGTTGTGGTGAGGCGTGAGACCTCTGATGTATTCTTATATACAGCTCCGCAATAAATTAAGAGACCACTGCACCCAGTGATTACCCCGTTTCCCTGCTGTTTTCTGCCTTTAGCACACCAATTAATCACAAAGAAATGATGTATTTAGTGCAGATATTTCTATCTAGTCTAACACAACTTCTAGCAGGCTACTCTATCCAAACCGCTGTATGGGCAACACCCTCGTTCATTCTGAAGAACGTTTCTAATCTGAACCTAGTCTAGATGAGTTGGAAAAGAAATTCAGTCCCCTTCCCAACCTATTATATCTCCACCGGGATCTATTAGGAAACAGGCTAATGATGGCGCCTGGTCACTCCTCTGTGGGGGCTTTTTAACACTGACAGACGGGGTACTGGGTGTTGAGCTGCTGACGACCTCCTCCTCTCTGTATGCACACCAACAACTCACCCTGTCCAATAAATATTTGACTAATTGTCAGACACGGCTCATGTACAAGTGCATTAAAGGTTAGCAAAACAACGTTCCTTTTTCTTTTTCCCTTTTGTAACAGGATGTTGGCCAAAACTGCTCAAGCAAATATTAAAGGAGAATTTCACTATTTTATAACCCGACATTTCTTCTTCAAGGCAGAAAGTAGTCAGCAGACCAAGCGAAAACGAATACATTGTTCAGGTATTTTATCAGCTAACTTTAGCCACTGTTAACAAAAAATCGGTGGATGTAATGAAGGGATGTGTGAATATATTTTTTATATGGACATATTACAATAAACTGTCCAAGAAATTTAGAAATATTATAAGAAATTTTTCAAATTACAATGTAAAAATAAATCTCTTGTTGTAGCATCTATAAAGTTGAAAACAAGAAGGCGCTCACACAATGGCTTTTCTTTAACATCAAACAAACAACTTTCCCAGTTTCCCAGTTAACCTTAAAGCACCTTTTAGGTAACATCTAACCAAATAATATTTTTTCATAATAGAAAAGTAACACACTGTATTATGAAGTTGCCTCAGACCCCCATATATTTCTAGCTATTGGTTTGTGTGGACTTCAAAGAAAGAAATGCCATAAACATTGATTACTGTTTGTTCTGTACCATATTCAGGTAGGGAACAATGGAACATTGTCTCCTTTAAATCAACCTTTAAATCAACCTTTATAGGGCTGAGAGATCAGAAATGACAGGAATGGCACAGTTGGAGCTTGTGCGCTTAGGGCTGTCTCACTGAATAACTTTTCAATGCAGTGCCCTGGTGCTGGGGCCTAGCCCCCCCCTAGGGAAGCAGCCAAAGGCTGGGGCCTGGCTGGGAACAATGGAATATGGATGGGAGTAGCGGTCTGACCCATTCAAACCTTTGTATTCGCCAGCAACAATGTCCATTTAAAACAATACTAATGTGAAATAAATCTCCTACCACCCCAGTTTAAAAATAAATCGATTCTTGTGCTTTTGTGAATAAACACTCTAACCGACGATAGAGTGACAACGCTTTTTTCATTGAGTACTTGGTTTCTGTGGCACAGTTCATTCTTTGTATGTTACATTCAGACATGCCACAAAATGCCACTCTGTAATGTTTATTCTAACAGCAGGGCATTTTTTCTACATCCGTGTTTCTGTGTTATTTCTCAACTGTTGCCACACTTAAAATACACTACAAGAAAGCATGTACGTGGTTTGAATGTTAGGTATGTCTTAACAGGCTTGTGGTTGGTGTTAGCCTTCCTTTGGGTCTTGCCAGTTAATTTACTGTCGAGTAGATCTTGGTGTATGAACTATCCTTATTAAATTGAGAGGGTCATACATCTTCTCAGATTCTCTTCATTATTTTCCTCATGGATATTAATGCCAGTGGCAAGGTCACTGTTCGCTTGTATCCTCTACCACCTTTATGCTCCTGTGTAGTGACTCTCAGCTGAGACCAGACTTAGCCTATTAGCCAGCAGCCAGTGTTTAACCTGGTCGCATCAGATGTTGATGGTCACAAACTGCACTAGGTTTGATCTAGGGTTGGGCGGTATGATGGTAATATGGTAAACCTGGTCGCATCAGATGTTGATGGTAACAAACTGCACTAGGTTTGATCTAGGGTTGGGCGGTATGATGGTAATATGGTAAACCGCACTATTTGAAAATGATGACGGTGTGAATTTCAAAGCCAAAGATATACAGTTACAGTTCATAGCAGTGCGCAAACCACTGCATGTTGGGTCAGGGGGATTGCATTTCACTATTTGCATACATATAGCCATGTGACATCACTGACACATGGCAAAGTGCTAGGCCTGATGATAGCAAGTTGGTACAAAAAAAGCTCCAAAATGCGATTTGTCAGCATTTTGGCTTACCACTAAACAAACCAGAAGAGCCAGCAAACTTTTGGATATATTCATATGTATAGGTTCTAAAATTATTGTACTTGAATCAGTGAATTGTAGCCTATTGACAGATATGCATCTGAAGAACAGAGGCATTGCATATACTGGGCTAATATTTTGGTATGGTAACCATAGATTTGTCCTCACTAATAGACCTAGACTAGGGCACCGTGAAGATTGGTCACTCTGCATTGGTATTTCCTAATTGAGCAGGATGAGTTGCCCCAATTCCCTGGTCCAGCCAGGTCTGGGTTGGATATTGTTTCATTCCCACATTGCTAAAGGATAACAAGGGTACTTTGAACATTAAGCTATATTTTTAGGGAAGAAAAATCCACCTTATAGTCCTACATTTAGGAAGTACACCCCTGATTATTCCGTAGAGCTGCTGTGATTAACTGTGCCTGCCTGTCCACATTCTCTTCTCACACTTCCCATTTATTTGGAGTCCAGCAGCTTTTTGGTTCCTTGGCCCAGGCTGCAGGACCTATAAATCTGGTTCAGCTTGGCCCAGCACTGCTTTAGAGGTAACATAGCAGGCTAGCACCCAGACATCATGAGGAAATCTGCCTTAATACTGTATATATCCTGGGCAAAGGGCCCCTCCTCCCACCTGGAACAATTCTACAGCAGTCTGCATGGTAGGTGCTGGACATATGAGAAGAGGGTTTTGACTCTACAGAGTGGACTGCCAGGGTGTCGGTCATCCTTGCCTCAAGGACATGTCACCTTGGAAGGGTAGCAAAAGGCCCAGTGTTTAACACCCGATTCTGATCTTTGGGATTTAATGTGAAAACGCCCTTGTCTGACCTGCACGTTTCTTCCCGCACTCTCCCTTTTACGCCTCATTGATCGGTTGTGAGCTGTTGATCGCGTTTCATGATGACATTCTCTTTTACAGCCTGGGCCCCAACAGATGGGGAAGGGGCATCGCCATTTATGATGTGTAACCAGGCCTGGCAGGTGACGCGCGACTGCATGGCTGACACTTTGCCGCCTGCACAGGTCCTTTACAAGGTTTGACAAAAATGTAATAAGGTGAAAAGAGATTGCAGTGGGGAGGGGGCAGTTGCCTCCAGGGACAGCAACATGCAGGTGAGGATGTCTCTTATCGGACTAGAAGACCGGTAGACAGAGGAAAGGGCAGGGGCTAGGTGTGGAGCGGAATTCTTAGCCACCTTTAAAATCAGTTTTTTCATGTGCTTGGATCTTGATTCTTTTTTTAAGTTAGCTTCAGTTGTTTTTACTTTTCCCACTTTTCTCTGAAAATCTCATTTTGAAATAGAAATCAATATTCCACAAAAATGCTTAAAATACATCAGAAGTATTTGAGGTCTACAAAATTTGAATTTTTGTGTGTAGTTACCCTTTAATTTAAGTGTGCACTTAGCAATAGACTGTTATTTAAGTCTGTAGACTGTTTCATTAGCATCATTGCTAATGGCTACCCAAAGAGGTTAACACATTCTGTAGATCGAGCATTCTCTTCGCTTCTCCAGAATGTTCCCAGAAAGTTGTTAGCATTAAATATCATTTCTATCTATATTTAAATATTGTCAAGCTCTGCTAAATTTTTCTCCCAAAGAACGAATGTTATATTATATAGGACGTCCTTCTCTGCGGAAAGTGTTTATACATTTTACTATACACCAATGCACAAAATGAGGTGCTTTTTCTCATTACAAACATATCATGAATGTTGAAATTTGAAATACATTTTAAGGGTTTGGACACAATTTGCAGTGAACTGTGGATGCAGTGACTTGTTATCATAGCAGACACACAGGCACACACGCGACAAACCCACAACAGGAAGCTCTCTGTGCTATTTGTTTGCCACGGACCATGAACTTAACCTTTAGCACATTTTAGAGTTTAAGCTTTAAAGTTTACAGGATGACTCCCTCTTACTGTGGTGATGCCAATAGTCTTCCACATCCACCTTTCACTTCACTATACAAAGCCCATCTCTATTCCTCTTGCTGTAGTATAGTCATAGATATGAATTATGATGCTTAATCAAGGCATTGATTGCAGTTAAATTCTAGCCCATCAGGCAGTAAGCCCAAGGCTCCGCATATAAAGAGCCATTGTAATTAACTGTTGGAATTAATCTCTCTTAATGAAGGGGCTACAGACCATAGACCATCCCAGTACTGATGCATAGATATCATAAAGCATACATGAGGGTCTCTTTCTAATAATGTATTCGTTTGACCTTTGCTACTTTACTTCACAGTATGGGCTGTGCATTATTTTACTGTTGATATCGACGAGAGTCTGTGGTAGTTCAATAGTGCCCAAAGTTCAGGGCAGACGGTCATTATTTCAGGGCAATGCTAGGATTGCCAGCATTTATTTAGGACAATAATACTGAAATAATCCTTTCGTCATGCAGCGAATCAGCCCATACTCAGGAACCTAAGCAAGTCTCTTTGCGTAAGACTGCTTTTGCTGCTTTTCCTCTATGGAGAACTCCATAGAGGAAAGGTTCTATAGGTCTGCCCTGCCAGGTGTCTAGACCACGCCTACGGTGGATATCAGAATCTACACACCTTCTGGAAAATGCATTTGCTAAGCAAGTCGTTCTGGAAAGCTGTTCTCCACAGTTTCATTTTGTTCTAGAAGTGCTGTACCAGCATCTCCAATAACCACAAAGATAACTGCTTTAATGGACATTTGTGTGTGAAAAACTCTGTATTGCAGACAAAACACCATAAACTCTGGACATGGACACATCTGACTTGTTCGTGCCAGACAGCCTGAAACAGCTCAGACCAAAGCAGAGCTGTTACAGGCAGGGAAGCTGAAATAGGTCCGCTCCTGACGACTTATGTACCCGGTCCTGACGACTTATGTACCCGGTCCTGACGACTTATGTACCCGCTCCTGACGACTTATGTACCCGCTCCTGACGACTTATGTACCCGCTCCTGACGA